>JARHVA010000452.1:5050000-5067500 GCA_037957365.1 Torreya grandis
GGTTTGTGTGTAGGAAGCTAGGATTTTATCATTTTAGATACTTTCAATGATATTTTAAGTAAAATAATATGTCCATTACCCTAATTTATGCATTGATGTGACGTGAAATACTAGTTTTAGAATCATAGTCACCAAATATAATTCCATTGACAATAAATTCAAGTGCATTTTCCACTTATCTACTTATAGGAGTTTCATCAAGGGATATATTCTAATTTTCACTCTAATTATTCATTCCCATATTATTTTCTATATCTTTTCTTATCAACATCATATCATAGTCAACTGGGACAACTCAATAGTTAATGGACTCAAGCACAATATGTTTCTGTCCACTTATTACATCATATCTAGGGATATATTCTACTTTTTCCTTTGATATTTCATTATTAGAATTATAATTTATCTATATGTTCCCATCAACATCCTATCATGGTTAACTATGATAAATCCATAGTTAACAAACTTGAGCATTATGTATTGGTGTCCTTTTATAGTGTACATTTATAGATTTTGTAACTAATATTGAACCTACATAGTCATAACTTCTTCTGATTTCCCTCTCATATAGATAGAACATTCAATATAGATCCATGTATAAGCTAAGTATATCTCTTCTTATTGTTTACAAAATAGTATCTTTTTATATTTATAAATTTATCAAAATTAAAATACTTCAATATTATACATCCATAACATTATGATATTTCTAATTTTATACATATAGGAACACATTAAAATTTTATTTGTTTTATAAAAAATAGGTCAAAAAACCTTGATTGGTGATATTATCATTGTGTATAATAATAATAATAATAATAATAATAATAATAATAATAATAATAATAATAATAATAATAATAATAATAATAATAATAATAATAATAATAATATGTTTTTTTTATTAATTTTAATTCTTTGTGAAGCACTATTGAAAATCCTTCACTTGTGATTTCATGTTATATCACTACTGAGGTGCATGTTTTATTTCACGCTAATTTATTTTTCATGGAGTACAACTAAAAATATTATACTTGTCTAAAGAGTGACTTGTTTATGAAGTTTGGCTAGGGTGTTCACATGAATTATTTATTTTTCTCATAGAGATGTTGGGAAAAAATACCTAGTGCACAAGCGTAAACACTTGAATTATCTTCCAAAAAAAGTGAAAAGTGGAAGAATCATTGGCACATGAATATGGTGACAAGTGTATGAAACCTTCTCTACTTTTGATATAATTAGTGTAACTAAAACCCATATTAATTGATATAATCCCTATATGGAGGGGATTGATGATGCATTGACCATATTTTAATAGAAATTGGCATTCATAGCTCATTTTATTCATTACCTTAGAACTACTTCCCTTGGTGTGTTTATATAAAATTTAAAAAAATATTGTTGATAAATTAGATAATAGTGAATGACAAGCTATTACAAAATTTACCATTTGGCATTACCTCTGCATCACATATCTTGATTTGGCATGATAGTACATAGATAACTAGATGATTAGGTAATTTCAATATTTTGTTCTAAGATTTCACCCTGCTTAATCTATTTATCATTGGAAAAGATATCATATTTTATTTTCCAATTGACTCAAATAAATATATCCTCATCTTGAACAGGGCTATGTAAAATAGGCTCAACAAGATTAATGTTTCATATCATGAGATGTATTTTCTATTCCAAAATAATACTAAAACATTTATCATTAGAGCAGATGGTGTCTTGATATTAATACTTTTAGTTATGTAGATGTTTTGTATCCTAAAAAACATGTGTTATTTTGGAAATAATTTGAGAGAGGAACTTCTATTTAGGATTTATTTTGCTTCATGTTTGATTTATCCATGACTGAAATAGAGAATGAAAGGAAGACACATCTAAATATCACTTTAATGGCGTAGAATATATAATAAATATAATAAGGTGTGATAGATTTAAATTCAATAACACTAATCTAATGTCCAAAAGAACTCAGGTTGGAAAAATTTAAGTTAGTTATATTGAAAAGTATTTTATGAACAAATAAAACTACACCATATATAACATTTGAAGGAATATAAGAAACAAATGTGAAGGAACTATTACACTATAAACAAAGGAAAATAAATAATGGTACCACTTACATTCAATAAAAATAATAGATAAAATAACATATACATACTGGATAATAACATGAGGAATTCAAGTTCATGTAACTAGATACGGATAAACATTATGATTGATTTGTATAGATTATGATAGCATTAGATAAAGAGGATATATAAATTCTTCATGAAAAGAGAGGAATAAAGATCCTATATAACTTACATATTCTTGGGATATATTATCTTATACAAGATGCACAAAGCATACAAATATTAAGGATTGTTTAGACATGGATGACTACGAAAAAGGATAATTGTTATTCATTTATTCATTGTGTGCATTTCCTATGAGTATTATGATATATAACATTACAAGAAAGCAATTATAATGAATGGTTTTAAATTAGATAGTTCTAAAAACATTTCATCTTCACCCTGAGTGAAAAATTGAATTATTAATAGATCTAGAAGTTACTCTTTCATCGATGATGTGATGTTAATAGGATGATATAGACATATATAATTCTACCTATAATGGTACATAGTGTAAAAAAATTGGTTTCAAGATGGTTAGACATGAACCAAGATAAATTGATGTCTAATATACTTTAAGGTGTTATGAAATCTCTATGTCACATGTTTGTATGGTTGGCACAAGATGTTATGAAGGTGTTAAGCCATGCATAGGACTAGAGTGTTGTGTGGTATATTTATTGATGCTACATAATCATAAAAAAACGTCTTAAATAAAAAATGAGTTTTAAAGATTAGTACATTGATTTATCTTGGTGTTGGGGAAGCCCACTAGAGTGTAAAGATATTGTTGTGTGCCAAAGAGATACACAAGTTTTATAGGAGACAAAAGCTTTCATGTAACTATGAAATGTGTAAAATATTTCCTTAGTCCCTTACACCAACCTGGGATGAATCTAATATGCTAAATAATGTAAAATTAAATACATCAAATCCAAATTAAGGTATTTCACTTAACATTACATAATATTTCTAGGTATGATTATATTGTAGATCATAATACATTACTAAAAATATCATCACATCATTTAGATTTTTCCATATATAAATCTGTGTGGGAAGACAAGTTGAGTCCCCCTCTGAAACTTCCTTGTAGGGTTTTCAGTGTTGAACTACAAAAACTATGTAGTAACATAAAGGATGAGTTAGATCTTTCATTTTAGAATATTGGTGATAAACGTGATACATAATCCAATGATGTTATCTTAAGGATCTATAATAAAAACCTAATAACTATAATAAGATCTAGTGTTTCAATTCTTATTGCATTAGACAATTCCAAAGATCAACAAACATAAATATTCTATAATATTAGGTGAGAATGTGTTATATGAATGATCTAGTACATTTTAGAGGATCTATAAATAACCAACCCAAATATTATCACCCATTATTGCATGTACATATTTTTGAAACATTAAGGTAAGGAAAAAATATATGTCGAGGTTATAAATTATACTAATATATTAAATATAAAAATTCAATAGGTTTGAATGCCATTCTCACATGAATAATTCAATAAAGGATGTGTATAATGGATTAAAAATTATTAACCTTCATCCATAAACTCAGTGACTATAATTTTTCATCCCAAGTATATACTCAATGTAATTTTTTAAAGATATTTTCTTGGCTTATATCAAAAAAAATTAATTATCATGTAAGAATTTTCAATTTCATGTATTATGATTCTAATCACATTTAGAAATGGATTACTAAAAATATTTAATCTTGGACCATTATCTATGATATTTTTAAAATTCCCAATGTTTTTAATTATAACTTCAATGTTCAATGGTAGATGTTGATCCAAAATATCCTTTGGAGGAAATCATCATGTTCAATGGTAGATTTTGATCCAAAATATCCTTTTAAGGAAATGCATCATGTTCGAAGGAAATGAGTTTCTCACTATCTATATAAATTATAAGAATAAAATAAAAATGAGAAAGTTTGGTGTTTCTTGGAAAAGTAGGCTTTTATAAGGACTTGTAAAGTATATATTTATAAATTTATTAGACCTTGAAAGTAATTCAATAATGGATATATTTTCATGAATGTTTTTGAGTCGATGAAAAGTATCTAAGGCTTTAGTGTCATGAAAATTGAGCTTAGAAGATTGAGAAATATTTAGGGGAACATGATGGTATATTACTTTTTTTATTCTATTTTTTTGCATTATAAAATGGTTTCCCTGATGTGAAATCATCATATAATGGGGAATGCCTTTTTTTATGAAATATATATTTATAAGCGGCACTATATCAAATAAATCAATTGTAATGGTTTTAGCATATAAAGCCTCATTATTACATATAACCTTAACATGTTTAATCCATTTAAACCATATGATAGGATTTTATAATATATCTTTGGAGTGAAAAATATATTAATTTATAAAAATTTACATATCAACCATATCTCAATGCCCAAAAACATAAAAAATCTAGTAATATCCCATGTAAATACTTGATCTAGGAGGACCTAAGCCATCACTTTAACTAAAAACATTTACATGTTCCTTGTTAGAATATATATCTCTATTATAGACATTAACATCATATTCAGTACACATGTTATAAACAAAAACTATTAAATCCTCTTTTTTGATATTGCATAGATCCTTCATTATGAGTATTATACAAGACAACTCAACAATAATCTCAGTATAAGCCATCAAAATAGTGATTAGTTATTCAGCCTCTTTTTACCATATTTGTAATTTTATAACTAACTCATTATCATCATCCTTTTTATATTAATAATATATCATATTATTTTTATAAAGTTAAGTAATACAAAGATAATAAAGGAATATGTAGAAATAGTGCACATAATCTCTCAAATATTGTAGAGAACTTAGCATTATACAAATTTACTATTATCATTCCAATTTGGAATTAATTTTTATTATATATCATTTCATTTTTTCATATTTCACAAGTTTATATGTATTTAAACCTTTAAATTTAATATACACTTACAAAATTACCATATAAATTGTTAATGAAGCTTACCTACCATGTCTCATCCTAGGCCTTGGATCAGTTGTATGAAAGCAATCACACTTTGTTATATGATGTCACTTTGTATTGAGCTTGTAACTAATTATTTTCTATCTTTATATGCTGACTCATATGAGGTTTCATTACATTAAGTTATGGTTCATAAATTCATACCCTTCATCATATCTTCCTTCATGTCCCCAGATGGCTGATAAGTCAAAAATAAAGATTTTGATTTTAGAGACATTTAATAAAATTGTAGAGGACTATTTACAAATATAAATGCTAGAATTAGAATAAATTCATGAATATGAGCTTTAGTGGGTATTATTGAATAATTCACTCAACTTATCAAGAATGTTAAGACTCCTTCCAATATAGCTCACTCACATCAATTGTTTGGTGGTTGGACACACTATAAATTACAAGTCAATCTATACATCCATACATTTTAAGGAAAAAAAGAGACAAATGTCTTAGATAATAGCTTAAAATTATATGTTATTATTACATGTTGATTAATAAAATACTACAATCATACTTTTTAAATATTATTTATTAGTAAAGAAATTATGAAAAACTACTTCTTAGTTTGAGAAAACAATGAAAAATAAATTTTTATCCTAGCCACACATGTAGATACCTATAATGGTTTAAGATAATAATTTATATCAAACTATATTCTATGAGAAATTGTAGTGACCAATACATCAGTCTCTCTCAGTTATGCTATGTTCATGATAAATTTCAACAAGAATACATACAATCCTTTCATTATATGATTTTAGAACTGAGTGTTTACCAAACTTAGTAGAATATCATTTTGAAGTATAATTAAGGATTGAGAAGAATAATTGAAACAAAATAATAGAGGATTTTTTATATATATAACTCAATTATTATTGTCCATATATATTCCTTTGAAAAATCCTACATATTTTGTTTCAATTTCAAAGCAAAGGTTGAATTGAATACAAAGGATAAATATTTCAAGTCCAAAGAAACATTTTAGTCCATGCATGATAACAATAATTAAAAATAATGGAATGAACCTCCATGTCTATGTTTGTTTAGTGGTGCTGAACTCATAATCCTAGAAGTCACTATAATGAATACTGTCACACTCATAAATCTCTACTCACATAACATGAGGCAATAGGTACGATAGTTATGGTATTGGATAAAGGTAAGTGGACCATTGTTCTTGAACCTAATATTTTTTTAGGTACTAAAAACATATGTTTGCCCTCCAACATATATTTAGAGGAAGAAGAGAGATTATTCCATTGACAAATGCGGATAAATAGTCAACCATTACACTTCATCTTTAACAATGAAATTTGTAAAAAGTTGATTTCTCTTGAATCAAATCAAATATTTTAATTTAAATTAATTTTTCGCTCAAAACCATACTCAATTGGATGGTTTAGTGTAATAATTGAGAAATATCTAGTGTCACATGATATACAAAATAAACTCTTTTTAAGATATAGTCCTGTATGATGTTGTATTATTAAAGGTATGCTATTATTTAATTAACAAACTATATTTTTTGCATTGAAAAGTATTATGTGAATATAATCCTATAAAATTTGTCATATATATTTTTAAAGTGAGATATTGATAATTAGAATTAGCTCATAATCTTTCACTCATCATTATCAATAAGCGCATAAGAATATAGTAGATTATAGTAATAAGGTTTTGATTCTTACAGTGATATATAAACATAATAATGTACTTGAAAAAACAATTCATATTTTAATTCCTCTAGTAGCACAATAGATAAAAAATTTAAACCTCGAGGCTGAGGAATAGAAGGATATGTTTTTTAACCTAAATGAATTCATACACACTATATGGTTGACCACACTATTGAAATTATTATTTTAATAACTCCACTTAATGCCTATTTTTACCATTTATTATTTATAGAGAATGAATATATAAATCAAAATGTCCATGAAATTAGGGATAAAGGACACGTAGAGGCCATCTCATCACCTTATGGTAGCCTAGTTGTGTTTGTGTTATATAAGTATGACATGTGGTGTTTATGCATGAATTATAAATATTTCAGTAAAATAAAATTTATGATCTACTATCCTCTTCCAAGGATTAAGGATAAATTAGACCACCTCTATGGTGCACAAATTTTAATAAAATCCTTATTATTTCTTGGTATCATTATATTCCTAATTAACCTAAATAAATATATAAAACCACCTTAAAAGGAAAGGAAGGTTTGTGTTAGTGGTTTATTATACCATTCATCTTAACTAATGCACATACCACACTCATGTGCATAATGAATGACATTGTTTAAGCCTTTCACTACTTATTTTTTTGTATCTACCTTGTTGAGATCTTAGTTGTAAAAATTATATAGGATGACATATAGGCCATTTTGACAAAATCTATCACATTTTACAAAAAAATAATTTTTATGATAATATGGATAAATCTTCACTTTTCATGAGGGAGATATAATATATGTTATACATTATAGATGGAAAATTAGTGTATGTAGACCCAACTAATATTCAAGTGAACATGAATAACTAATTCCAAATAATCTAATAGATATTTGAAGCTTCTTTAGATTAAAAAATTATAATGGAAATTTTTACTTAGTTTCTTTCAAGTGGCTTTTCCTCCTAACCAATTTGAAAAAGGTGGCACTAAGGAAAGTTTTATCTAGTTAGCTACACAATAGAAAACATCTAAGGAAATTAAATATATACTATGTTTTTTATAAATATTTACTTTACCTAAATTTCAACAACCATTTGATCAATCTAATAATGTATCGGACTATGCATGTATTAAATTAGTCCTCACTCAACATGGTCACCAAGTTACTTACCGTAGTGAAACATTCACTATGTGAGTAAAGAACTACCAGATATATGAATGAAATATTTATGTCATTGTTTAGATATGTAATAATTAAAATATTTATATATTGGGAAAGGGTAATGTCATAAAAAAATATCATAAAGTAATTTATTAATTTAAAAATTAGAATAAGTTATAATAAGAGTGAAATCATAAATGGTATCTTTATCTTCAAGAGTTACATATGAACATAAAAATAAGAATGGATGTGCCAATATAATAATAGATATTCTTACTAAACCTCTTATTCAATTTATCCTTAATGTACTTTTAACATGTAAACATGAAGGAAAAAAATAGCCATAATTCTATCAATCTGGTAAAACATGAATTTTTCATATATATATATATATATATATATATATATATATATATATATATATATCATATGTTTCTCTGAGACATTTTAGTTCCAAATTTGTACATTTACTATGTACTTATATAACATCTTTGAAACTTTTGTTTACTTTATAAGGAAGAGAGACATAACCTAATATGTTACTTTCATTTTAGTAACATTTAAAGAACTTTCAGAGTTGAAAGGACCCTTTTTGGGGTTACAAAAGTATTTATTTTGGCCACATCTCAAGTTAGATGTTTTCAAATACATCGGATAATCTACCACACATCTAATTATAAAAATAATTAAGAATAATCAATTTATCTACATAAATCTATTTTTTTTAATGAGGTGTCATAATTAGTTTCCATGTAATTCCTCATAGAATATCCTACTACCTAGAATTATAATGATTGTTTTTATGTATTAATTAATACATATTCAAGGATGAAAATATTTATACCTTATTAAAATGCAATCTTAGATATAAAAATAACTAAAAATTACTTTCATCACATCTAAATCCATGTTGGAATATACTAAACTATCATCTATTATAAGGATTCAATGATCTTGAGAAATTTTAGGAATGTGATTCGTTCTATACCAAGTAAAAATTTAAATAATTCTATAGCATTTCATCAAAAAACTATTGGATAAATCAAAGTGTAAAATAAGAATGTTGGTGCATATTTTTAGTCTAAAACTAAAATAATTAATAGACATTGGCTAAAAGTATTTTTTTCATTTAGCATAGTTACCAAAGGTTTTGACATAGGTCTATAATTCAAGTCCATTTTCAAAATTTATTGTGTTTCCAGCCTCTGGAAGTAGTTGATGTATCTTATCTTATGAATCCACTAAAAACAAAATATGTTTTCATAAAAAATAAATTTGATTTTTTTTCAATTCATTGTGTCATGACCAAACCTAGTGGCCTATTGTAGAAAATTGATCATAGCATGTTTAGCATACTTTGATAACACTTAACCGATGACTATTGGTGAAGGTCCTTTTTCAATTTGTTGTGATGTGAGACATTTTAGATAGCTATTGTGATTAGGCTATACCATGGGTAATGCTCACATTATATTCATTTTTATCCTAACATACATATACTACTTGTATTAGATTTATTTTATCTTGATATATGTTTTGTCAGTTTAGTTGCATTACTATGTTACAGCCCCATCTTTTGTTACTTTTAATAACTACCAAAATATTATTATTATTATTATTATTATTATTATTATTATTATTATTATTATTATTATTATTATTATTATTATTATTATTATTATTATTATTATTATTATAGATGACTTTTGCATTATTTTTATCTAGGTTGATGGTATTGATGGATTTCAAATTGATTACAAGTTGACAGACATACTATGTTGATATACAGACTAGTTATTGTAATTAATATTTTTATTACAGTTTAGTATCATATTATTTATTATCATTTAAGTGTTGTTGATGTATATTTAGTGGTTGAAGGTACCTGATATGATCTAGACTAGATGATAATGTTGACACTTGGCATGTTAAATTGGTTCTTGAGTAATTAGATGAGTTTCGATAGGTATGCATATGTTTTGGTTTGGTCTCATGCCAATGGACAACTATGTTATATTCTTTTTGTGTAGTTAGGTCTAATATTTTTGTACCTTATTTGTACTATTTATTGATTTGATGAGTGTTAGTCATGTTTGTTGGTTGGTTCTATAATGATCATTAAAAATCCATGCTTGAGACCTCTTCTCTCTCCAATTCATGAACTCATCTCCACCATGGTATTACTTGAACTAAGCTTGCGAGTGACGTGGACTTTCTAGGTGAACTGACCTAAACCCCTCCCCATGACCTAAACTTGGACTATTAAGTTGGTCACATGATGTTTTATGGATCACGTGAATGGTTCAAACCTTATGATAATTTAAATCTATTACTTTATTATTATTTTTAATGCCTCATATTTTCTATATTGGTCATCTATGACCATTGAATTTATTTATTTTGATACATTATGTGCCTTGGGAGGTGGTTGATGATATCGGAGATATGTTTATCTCTCCTTGTACTGAATGATAAATTCAATGGGTGTATGGTAGAGATAGAAAGAAAGGAAAAATGAGGTGATAGATGGTTAAAAAAGATGGGGCGGGAATGGAAGAAAATACAGTCAACAGTTTTGTTTTTGTTTTTGGTTCTTGCTTTTGGTCAATGGTTTTTGGAGCTATGCAAAAAGGAGAGAAGGTTATTTATGGTGGCTTACTCTTATTATGACCACACCAACATAGGTAGAGGAATCAACTTGTATTATTTTTGGGATTTATTTCACACATGTATTTGATTAGGTAACTCATTCTTCAAATATTTAATACATGGTATTTTCTTTTCAAAAGAATTTATATATAAAAAAGGGATTTTACATACATAGGGATGAAGCCATGAAACTTCAACATGTGTATCAATGCCCAAGGGTCAAAATATATTATCCCTTTGCATATACATATACAAAACTTGACTCTATTGTTCTGGTTATTAAGGAAAATTTGGTGTATAATTGTCTAGGTGAATGTATTTATTTTATGAATGTTTTCTCTACAACTTTTGAAGAGTATATATGTGTTTTTTCCCCTTGCATAAATATTAGGCTTTGTATATATGTATATGTTGTTGTTTTAAACCCTGTTGTGTATATATTGGGTCATTGACCATAATCAAATGATGTGGGAATTTTGATAGCTTCTACTATGTTTTAGCCTTTTTAACCTGGGTATACATGTTGGGGTCATCACAACCTGTTATCCTACTTGAATATTATATGGGTTTTGATTTACAGTTGGGGTTTGAAAATTTATTTGGGTAATTTTTTGTTGTTTGAAATGAAGCAATTTTCAACTTCATTAGATGATTCTACTGAATCGATATTTGATTATGTTTTAATGACCAGATGAATTTTATATTTTTTTAACAATATAATTGCCTCATTTAAATATATGTGTTTTCATTGGATGGATTTCTTGGTATTTTATAAATCTATCAAAGCTATAATGGGTTATGGCATGAAGCCCTCATAGATTTGGTTAACATACAATAGAATCTTTTAATTTTAATTATAACATTATTGAGATCTATTATTTTTATTAAGTTTTTAAAACCTTAAATTTAGATTTATGGATCATGATGAGGTCATGAGACCTCAAGATGATCCTAAAAAATCATATATCAATTTTTCCTTAGATTTTAAATTGATTTTATTGATTTATTTTACTATTTAAAATCTTGGGTTATTATTTTGAGAAAAAACAACATGGCTAGAAGTTATGATGGAAAAGCGTTGATTGGTTGTGTGTATTAAATGTTTTTAAACTAGGTGATTTTCAAAGACTATTGCATTTTATGAGTTAGTCTTTTACATGATGTAATATTGTCATTTATTGTCTTGTTAAATGATAGTATGAATTTCCATTATTATATAAATGATATTCCTTTGAATAGGCTTAAATAGATAAGTTATAGTTGTGAACTTACAAGCATGGAATGCAAATTGATAGTTTGGATTACTAAAGGCTGAGTATATGCTTGAATGGTTTTCAAGCATGGCAATATCAAATGTTATGGACCTAGATTTGATTCATAAATCCATTTCTATGATCTTCTAGTAATCCTATAGTGGATTATCCCCACGTATAATTTGTAGTGATGTTGTTTACATGGCTAGTTCTATCTCATCCTTGGATGATGTAAAAAAGCATTTATTAGTCACTTGCCTATTTTAAATTTTATTCTTGTGTTGAGCTATCCAACACCTTAGGAACCCCATATTTCTCAAAATCACTTCCCAACCTCGACTACTAAACCTACCATCTAGCTAATGGATATGGTGGTAAGGGTCATCAATGGTTTAGCTCATAGGATTGTTTAGATTGGCTTGTTTGACATGATTACATAATGTTCACACTCCTAGATGACCTCATTGATGGGCATGATGAATTTGGTAGCATTTGTTATAAGTTGTTCATATACTTATTTAACATAGACATTATTTTTTTTTAAATACATTATTGTTATTATTATAGCTATACACTGTAGTGAATATATACTAATCCTTGTCTAGGTAATGGATCATGTTATCAGTAGAGAAAAAGGTTTTATAATGATTGATATATGGTAAAAAGCTTAGATTTATTTTATATCTTACAAATTGAATTATTTTTATGATTTTTAGGTTTTTCCCTTGATATTTTGATGATATCATATTATACATCTTGTAGATCACTTTTCTAACATTACTACTTTAGTGAAATCTATAGCAAATCCTATGCATGATTAGTGTAGTATTAGTATCTATATATAGTTAATATATTATATTGATAGACTTTTTGGATTAGCCTTATATTTTTAGTGTTGTTAAGACTTACTTGTGCATATATTTCACTTACTATAGGATGTTTTAACTTACATAAGAATGATGGTCCAATTGTTAGGATATAAGAGTTTTATTTTTGAAAATGATAGTCCTTATAGAGCGTATCCAACTTATGATCCTTCACATATGAATATGTTATTCTCTTTATATGTTATGTATCTATTGAGGGAAGAATGAGTTTCTATATAAATCTTATTTTTAGTTTGATTTCATCTTGCATATTAATAAATAGAAACATAGTACATCTAACCTTTTGTGGCTCTAATATGAGAAAAGCATTGTAAATATGCATTGAATGGAATCACCATTGCATTCCTTGATCTTTATACAAATTCATATAAGAGGTACACCTATCTATTGGTAAACCAATATAATGTTATTATATTAATTTTCCTAATTTTCATTCCTTACTTCCTTACTGGAATTAAAAATAATTATGAATTGAATCTAAATCAATCGTTGCCTAGTACTTGTCATGAGTTATGTTAACTTATTAAATGAATTAATCAACTTGTTATATGATTGGTGTATTATTTGAAATGTTATAATGGAATATATTATTATAATTTCCTGGTGTTACTAAATATAATCGACTAGTATTTTATTCTCTTATGATTAATGTTTATGTGGATAAGATTTGGTTGAATATGTGTATTGATTTCATTTATATTGGCTGAAATTAATAGAAACTATTGTGTTTTATTTCTTGAAGGAATGTATAGAATATTGTGTTTTTAAAGATACATATAGGGAAATTCTATTTGGGTTCCACACATTCAATGTATGGCTGAAAATCCTAGTTTGAGTGAGATGCTACAAATAATATGAATGTTATATATATTTAGCTTATGAGAGAAATATTATGATGCTCATATTATTTTTATGCTTTTTCATATTGAAAATTATATCACTCATATATGTTTATTCATACATATGAATAAAGTTACATGATGTTAGTTTATAATTAAGTGAAATTATAGTTATGGAAAATTGATAAGAAACAAATGCTTAATGTTCTTGATAATTTTGATGAACATATGTATGGATGGAAATTTATTATATGATATAATATTTAATGCATTTGTTGTCCTAGAGATGAAAATTAATTTGGAATTAAGTAAGTTAATATGGGCTAAATTTTTGTTCTACTTCAAATTCAATAGATTATTAAATACTTAATGATAGGAATATATATGCTTGGCTAAAATAAATTTTCCATTATATTAATTCCTTCCTTTAATTATTCATAAATGCATTGACTATTTAAAATATGATATTTTTTGTATGAGTCCAATTATATGCTGCCCATTATATCTTATCTAGTAAATATAAATTTGATCATAAATCATATAATTACTCATAGTTCAGATAATGACTTTCATGTTAATAAATTAGATAGCTTGTAAACTTAAAAGAAGTTAGAAAATGGTAAAATAACCATAGGCTGAAGATGAAGCTAATAAAATCAAATGGTATCACCTAATAAATTGCCTATGATACTTCAGCTTCTATTCCTTTCCATGATTGTACTTTCTTTTGGAGAGTAACAAATTTTGTTGTGTTCTTATGGAATATGGTATAAATATGCATATGTTTTAATTAATTCTTGATTTTTAATTTTATGATTAGAATTTTAGATATTATACCTAATGGTCAAAATAGATTTAGACCTTGTTTTCACTCTATAAACCTATTGGATTAGAAAGACAACAATATATGTAACGTTGTCTTTTTATGGTAGGTTCATGTAGTAACCCATTAACTATTCTCAAGTGAAACCAAAACCTAATGAGGGGAATGAGATACTATCGAGGGTAAAGGGAATTAAAATAGTTTTATGTGATATATCTTATCCTACATATGGTGTTTGGGACTTATCTATGTACTTGAACACTGATATACCCTGAACCACATAGTTCATCCTTTGGGCAACCTATTTCAGCATAGCATCCATTGTAATTTACTACCTATGGATAATTATCTTAAATTTCCTTCTTCAATTTTGGTTGTGTGTTCATGAGTAAATTCAAGGAACATTACTTTCATTGGTAAGTGAGGCTTTAGGCTATGCACTTAGTCTAAAGCATTATCTGATAATGCAACTCTAAATTTTTTTGGTTCTTTCATTTCGTATCAGAGCCTATGATTTAAGGTTTTGGGATGACTTTTTGGCACATTGCACTTATTTTTACCACGTTATTGGAAGGCTAGTTGAACTTTTATGTGATTGTGTCTACCTTTGCAAAGGGTTTTGTTTTCTTAGTGTCCTTTTGGATGGCTGAAATTACACACAGTATAGATGTGGCTATTATTGAGAAGGATTACTTTATCAACATGTATGCGTACACCTTGTGATGGATGAATAGCTCTTATATGTCTATATTATCATTGACAAGATGAAATTGGAACCTAATAGGATTGTGTCCATACTAAACCATAGAAATAGTTTTTGACTTGTGGGGATAAATATATGTCTCATATGCATTAAGAAAGATATGCTATGAACTATATAAAGTATATAGCCTCTTGGATGAATTAATTAGTGATTTATTATGTAATCTTGGAGTGTTGAAAATTCCTAGATTAGAGAATGTGTGTGTGTGTGTGTGTGTGTGTGTGTGTGTGTGTGTGTGTGTGTGTGTGTGTGTGTGTGTGTGTGTGTGTGTGTGTGTGTGTGTGTGTGTGTGTGTGTGTGTGTGTGTGTGTGTGTGTGTGTGTGTGTGTGTGTGTGTGTGTGTGCGTGTGTGTGTGTGCATGTGCGTGCATGTGTGCGAGTGCAAAAATTGGTAAATTTATATAATAACTTGGTGATACTTCCCTATAACTTTGATTGGGTCAACCCTTCCCTAATCAATTCATATTGGGCAAAACATCACCTATCAACTATTAACTTGTATGGGAAAGTTGATGGGAGACTACTGGTAACTACTTCACCTTTAAAATTGAAGAAATGATGTTTGTATTTATTCTTGACTTCTATGGGTAAGTTCTCAGTAAATGCTTAGAATATTATGACCTCAAAAAGATCAGGGGCTAGGCTTAAACCTAGATGGATGGAAAGGATGATAGTAATATGATTTACTTATGTTAATGAATAAGGCTTGGGATCTCCACTTGTAAATGAGCATCTTCTGATGAAATGTGAGATTGATCTTATTTATGCTTTTTGCCTCTTTTGAGTTAATTAGATAAGATTGTAGCTTTGTAACTCCAAAAAGGTTGGAAGTTAATTAGTGTGTGGAATGTTTATTTCCTTTTTTACATCTATTGTGATAATTATGATGATGGATAGGTTGATTTCCATAAGGATGTTTTGATAACCAATGATATGTTTTACATACATAGGGATGTTTGTTTTGATTATGGTTGAGTTATGCTCCCCTAAGCATGCCTATTTAGAGTTGTGATACATTTTGACATCCCTGAGAATGTCTATTGTGTTATAATATATGTTTACATCCATGAAGATGTTAGTGATATGTTTGATTGAATTTGATGATTGTGGGACATTATAATTCCTATGGTAGTTGTATAACACTCACCTTCTTCCTTGGCTAAGTTCATCCTTCCTAAAAGTGATGTTGGGTCAAGGAAAGCATCACCTTCAACCTTTGACTTGTTGAATTATGATAACAAGAATAATTGTGATATAAGATTGTTGTTGGAATTAAGATATAATTCCTTAGTGGCCATTGATAGTTTGCATGGATTAGCTATCCAATGATGATGAGGTATAATGACTTGGGAGGTCCAAGGGTACAACTAAAGCATAGAAGGCCAAGTGGGGTGAGTGTGACTAACTTGCTTGGAAAATTTATAAAGTTTTGGAGATCCCTTATTATTATCAGGTAGTATGAGCTATTTATCCATGATGTGCGAGTATTATTGGTAAATTATTAGAAATCATGGAGATATATTTTATAGTCCTTGTTGGAATGTAACCTTCATAAAGATAAGGTGATCATAATTCAATATCTTTGGGATTGATCATGTTGTACTATATGAAGGATATTTTATGTCATTTGGATAGAATTTAGACATCAGGTGACCCGATGGAAGTTATAGACCTTTGTGCTTCATCATCACATGTGTTAACTATAATAATGTGAAAGTACCTTGGCATACTTATTGAAACAATTGAGTCATGAATGCATGACCTATTTTATGTGGTTACTCCTTATTTATAAATTGGTTGTGTGTTGTATAACTATTACATTTTATCAATTATGCTAAATCTTACAAATTTGTGTTTTTAGTATACTATGTGCATCTAGTTAACCATGTGGGATTTCACATACTTGTTTTGATATCATTACTATTTTATTAGAATTATATACACATGAACGTTTGTTGTTAACTATAGAACTTGAGGATGATGACAAATTATTGTGTAAGTGAGTCACACACTTCTAAACTTAACCACATGAACCATACGTTGCTCCATGTTTTCAAAATTGCTGTATGATTATTATGTGGTAATATAACTATAAGCCACTCATGTGACTCTATTGAGCCAAACATTATTCATTAAAGTCTACCAAAGTATAATGTTGTGTTTTGTGGTGTAATTTTCCATCAGTACTCTAGTATTGAGCATTGGTGCAAGTATGAGGTTGAGGGTAGAGAAACACTACATCTATATTAATTTAGACCAAGTATGAGCAAAGAAGTGAAGTCTCTCATAAGCTAA
>JARHVA010000452.1:5075000-5105000 GCA_037957365.1 Torreya grandis
ATTAATGATAGGAAAATATATGCCTGGCTGAAATACATTTTTTTGTTATATTAATTTCTTCCTCTTATTATTTATAAACACATTGGCTATTTTTCAATATAATATTTTTAGATAAGTCCAATTATGGGCTGCCCACTATATCCTATCTAGTAAATATAAAGTTAACTGTAAATTGTATCATTACTCATAAATTAGATAGAAACTTTCATGTTAATAAACTGGACTACTTGTAAACATAAACTAATTAAGGAAATGGTGTAATGACCATAGGCCAAAGAGGAAGCTAACAACCTTAGTTGGTTTTACCTGATCAATTGCCTATAATACTTTATCTTCCATTCCTTTCCATGATTGCACTCTTTTTTGGGAAGTAATAAATTATGTTGTGTGCTTATGGAATCTGTTATAAATCCACATGAGTTATAATCGATCGTTTGTTGCTAATTTTATGATAAGCGTTTTAGACATTAAACTTAATGGTCAAAATAACTTTATATCTTGTTTTCATTTCATAAACCTATTATATTTGAATGAAAACATTGTATGTAAAGTTGTTTTTTTCTAGTTGGGTCAATTAGTAAGCCTTTACGCATCCTCCAGTAGAAATGGAACCTATTGATGGGAGTGAGATACCTATCAAGGGTTAAGAACCTCTAAATGGTCTTCTGCAAAAGATCTTTTGTTTCATATGGTGATCGAGACTTATCTCTCTACTTGTACACTGATACGCCCCAAACACCATAGTTAATCCTTTGGGAAACCTACTTCCCCATAGCATCATTTATAGGTTATTTCCCTTGGATAATTATTTTAATCCTTTAGGCTAACTATTTTTCCACTAATTTCATCTTATCCTAGACACTTCAAATTTTAATAAGACTGTTTAGCAAGAACCTATTGAATTAAATCAATTCATTCAATCCAACCCTATCAAATAAACATGGTAATAATAGATAAACTTCCTTCGTAAGGTAAATGATCTATGTAAATACATTTTTAAGATATATTCTGACATCTTGTAGTAAAACTACATGCAAAAGGGACAATTGTACTTCAAGGAAGAGTGATTGATCTATGAAGATCCAAGGAATCAATTTGACTCACATAATCTAGATGTTGATTGAAAGCATGTGATGTTCTTCCAACTTATTCAACATCATTTCTCTCACACAAGTGTAAAAATACAAGATATAACATATCTTCTACCATACCATGGATTCTTTATTTTGTGTCATGTAAAATGAAACTCAAAAATAATATCAATAAAAGTTGTCTAGCTAATTATTAGTTATGAAGTGGTTTTGGTTATTTGGTGTAATAATATAACTATAAATTCATATTCCTCCTTTGTTAATTAACACAATTTTATACTTTTTTGTAATATGTTATGTGACATCAAGAAATAATATGTGTGCATAGATATCATACATTAAATATCTAATTTATTTTACAATAATTATCATATCATAGCTTTTTTATTAAATTTTTAATTTCGTGTCTATTTTTTTCTTTTTTCTTTTTTCTTTTAGGTTTTCATATTACACTTTGATATGTCTCTCTACCTTTATATTTCATATATGTTTCAATAATAACCCATTTAAATTGTTAAGTGAGGTTTTTGATTGGGTCTTATTTTAGGTTGTAGATTAATATTACCATATAGAAACATGTTATATTAGAATCACATCTACCAACAAAGAAAGATAAGGAGCATAAGCATAGAAAAGATGTAAAATACAAGCAGACTAAGGATTATTAAAAAACTATGGTTTATCCAAACCTAAACATAGCTAAAAACAAGGAGAAATTTAACTAACCCAAATCATAGAAAAATCATGTAGATCTCTAAAATGATTTTATCAAATGTGACTAACACTCCATAAATAGTACTAAATTATTGTCAAAAAGGCATACATAATCTCGAGCTTAAGAAAATATAGAAAGATCAACGAAAAATATTTTTGAAATACAAATAATTGATTTAAATAAAGTTTATAACTCTTAAATAACGTTATTAGATAAATAGTTTAAATATGGATTGCTTGTGTACTATTAGAGATTGAAATTGAATGAAAATTGTTTTGTTAGTAGTCTTAGTGTTAATTTTAAAAATTGATATAACTAAAAAAAACCCCATAAAATAGACAACATAAAAGGTCTAGATTTATGTAGTAATTAAAATTGTATGACTCGCTTTTAGAAATAAGGTTTGATTTTGGAAAGAAAGGATCTATTTGACTCAAATTATGTCATATGCTATTTAAATGTTGAAATAATATATTTTTGTGTCTCCCGATTAGAAAATTTTCTCACATTCTCAAATTGATTCATAGATATTCAAAAGTTTCTTCTCTAATTTCATAAACCAAAATATACTCCAAGACACTTTGTTAAAGCGTTAAAAATGGGTGTAGTTGTGAGTGTCATGCCTCAATCAAACCCAAGTTATTAAAACATTTGTAGATCAACAATTGTGTAGTCCAGTATAAAAATGAATATTCCAACTCATATCCATATATGTGAGATACAAGAAACTAGTAGACTCTACATTCTCTTTCATTACTTCAATTCAACATTTGCTAAAAGTTGGCCATATAATTTAATACATGAAAATATTAAAAATAATGTGTGAGCTTAATGTATGAATTCAAATCAAATTCTCTTCTTTTAATAAATATGTCAAAAAAATTATGTATTTGTAGACTTATTGGATTCAAAATTAGGACCTATAACATGATAAAAAAAAATGAATGATCATAAAATTCAACATAATTGATACAAACATCAATAAAGTCAAAAAATGTTCAAAAGTAAAAAAAACCTAAAACAATCACAATCAAAATGTTTATCTTGCTAAGAATTAAAATCACACAACTTGATCTTGGTCAAACCAAGGTTATATAATTTTATTTCATTCAAAATAGAATAAAGAGTGGAATAGAGATAGGCACAGAGGAGAACAACTCAAAATATCCAAAAAAAATGAGAGAAAAAAATAAATATCATAATAAAGGAAAGCCTAGGAGAACAAAGAAGAATATGAAAGAGACAGGAGGCAAAAAACAAAAAAGACACCAATAATAGCTTAATCTAACTGATTTTCCAGAATAACATAAACACATTAATGTCAAAGTAATTATCTATTTGTTGATGCAAATGATTTGTCTACACTTTTGACTACTTAAGATTACTTAGTGTATTTTATATAGATGATGTTTCCATTTATTGTTTTCTCCTATTAACTACTTTAAAGTGTATTTGGCTTCTTACATCACAATAAAACAATTCTCATGACAAGGAGGATGTTGATGGAGTCCTTATCTCTAAAAAAATTTGTGCCTACATCATTTATTATGTTCAAGACCTAATGCATCACTTAAGGTGGATTATGTTTGACATTGTGGGTCGAGCTTTGCATGTTGTGAGTTTTATATGGCTAATGATCATATCAAGTAGATAAAGTTATATAGATGGTTTGGAAATAATATTCCCTTTTCCAAATAAATTATTTATATTGAATTTGATATTTTTTAGACACTCGAAGATAAATAATGAACCCTACTCATGTGGCAATGTTATAATAAACATGAGGCATGGTCTATGCACAAATTCTTATGGATTTTCAGATTCTAACTATAGGAACCATTATGATAATATAGGTTTCTAGCTCACCTACCCCAGTTTCATATTGGGGAAAACCATGTTCTCAAATGGATCGAAGTTTTCACGCATTTTTAACAATATTTATTCAACCTAAAATTTAATTGAGGCCATGTCATCAAATTACACCTAGAAGATGTCCTTTCTTACCACTATCTTATCACTTTTTGGTTAGGCTTATTTGACTAGATTGATAATTTTTCTTCACCCTATATTTCATGTCCTCAATTCAATGTTATGAACGCACCATTCAACACATTTCCATAATATGAAATTTGGTGCCTCGACCTACATATGCAATTAGTTGGATCACTAAATTCAGTGAGATCATAATACATATTACTTCTATTATAACGAGGTACAGAAAATGTGTGACTTGTCTATAAAAATGATAAGGTTATTCTTTCACAAAATAACTTTAATGAAATTTTTTATGAGCTAAAACCTTTTCGATGTTTAGTTATAGTCCAAAACCACTCCTCTCAAATACAAGTCTAAGTTGGTAGATTTATATGTGAAGATGGGGCTCAAATTCATTACCAACATTACTAATTCCTTAATGTTATAGAAATAAGTTATAAATATTTTTTCACAACACTAAGTATGAAACGTTTTAAACAAAATTAAATTAGTAAAACACGAACAATGTACTTGTTAATCTTCATAAAATATCTTAGGACATTTTGTAGAACACTATAAATTTGTGTAATGAGCCGAAATAGAAAATGACTATTTAGAACAAGCTCAAGCTCTTCAAAAGTGCATGGATGTGATTCCCAACCAACAAAAACTTTGAGTCTTATTGATAATTGTGTATGGATAGAAGCAAGTTAAAATCAAATTGTAAATGATTTTTCATTAGTTGTCCATCAACCGAAAGGGTAAAAGTAAATTAACGATTGGAACGCTTCACATTATATTAAAAAATATATAATTATAGAAGGCCACAAAGTAAAGTAGCTGGATAAATAAAGGCTTGAACTCATTGCTAGACGAAAAATCAGGCTCTAAAACAACAAAATTAGCAAGTGAAGACACAACTCAAACAACAATAAATAACCATAAATCAAAATTTTATGCAAAGACTACCATCCTAGGAGGGAGAGGTAGAGGGTCCTCTGTGGGAAGTGGTGACTAAGTAGGTAGTTACACATTAGGAATATTTGGAGCATTCTAGCCATTTTAGGGGTCATCATGAATAGTTATATGCCAAACATCAATCATCTACACAAGAACAACAGTGCTTGTTAGAGACTACTATGAAGGACCAGCATCAAACTTTCTATGAGAACTCTAACCACCCGTTGAGGGAGGGTGAGGAAAAAAATGGCCCATGCTTTTAGATCAACTTCTGTGTTAATGAATCCTAGGAGGATGAGGTTGTAGACCATTAGTTGAGCCATCAGGGAAAACTTTGTTCATGATGTAAGTGGCACTCTCCTAGTGGTCAAGGAGGTCTTGCAAGTTGTAGAGATCTAAATCCATCTTTTTCACTTAGGTTTGAATATGAAAATAAATTGAAGAAATAATAGCTACCTTTTCATTAACAACAAATATTTTCCATAGGCCTCATGATTAAAAATACCATTGTTACTGGTTTTCCATAGCTGAAAGAGAATAATGGCACAGAAGAATTCCCAGAGAAAGACAATAAAGACTAGCCAATTAGAACCCCCTCCCCCAAATTACTTATCTCCAAGAGAAAGGATTAGGATGATAAGACTTAAATAATGATTGAATCCAATGCCAGGTAGATTGTGCTTTCAAACAAAACCAAAAAAGATTTCTAAACGATTCAGCGAGACAAAAGCATGGGAGAATGTGGAGACAGAGCAAACTCTCACCAAAGGGGAGTCCTTGGTAAATTAAACACTGTAAGAAATGAGTCATCTTGGGCTCTAGGTCAAGTTGCCACACACAATCTAGATGAGCAAGCCAAGACTTGGGAGAGGACTAGAGGCTCCAACACCTATTGAGCTTGTCTAAAACCAAAGAGAATGGAATCATCACTTGATAAAGAAGTCCGAGAGAGTAGCTTTAGAAGTTTGTATCATAGTTCTACCTCCAATCTTTCCCCTAGGCCCTAGGATGTTGTAGACCAAGTCTATGCACCGTAACATCAAAGAGCAATTCTTAAATATGAAAAATAGAAAGTAAATCCGTATAATTAAACTAAAACTTGTTTTTAATTGAATTCAATAAATCTAATCTTTAAAAATAACCAAATTACACATGAGACAAGTTCTTTTACGAAATAGTCACATTTCTTGTAAAAAGTTATCTTTTAATGACCATAGATTATGGTGCCCTAGGAAAAGCAAATTACAAGAAAGAGAGAAAAGCAAATTAGTAGTCTCGAAATTTTAAACGTGAAAATAAATTGCAGGGCAATCGTGCGCACGTGCATCCTTCGGCAAAAAATAATGAATAACCACATGCAAATAGAACTTATATCAGTCTTTTTTGCAATTCATGTTGATATTGGTGGTCGATGAAGATTTTGATGCAAACTACACGAACAAAACGTAAGGCATGGGTTGATCAGGTTGCATTATTTTAATTTTTTTTTGCTTTTTTTACCGTTGTTTCACATTTATATATGAACGTGTGGGTGGATGTCAGTATAAATATTTATCTATATTCAAAACCGCTATGTTATGTACAGTGGTCGACAAAGCTGTCAGGCTTGCTAAAATAAAACTTGGCAGAATTAAACAATCTGACATGTAGAGGAGTTGATGCCTTGCAAAGAAGTTATCCACAGGCTGTCGTGCTTATAACATGCAAGATTTTGTATTTATAATTCATGTCGACTTTTGCGCTTCAATTTTGTCCACGAAGAATCTGTGCTTTAAATTGAAATTGTGCTTGGATGATCCTACAATCCATTCCGTTTATTTTTCAAAGGGACTTGAGAACATGGGTTTTATTGCTGGGTCAGAAAGGTGTACAAGGCACGAGATATTTTTAGTGCATGAAAGTGACAAAACTAATATCAAAGGAAAGGGCAGGCCCCTACCCAAATGAGGTCAGGTCAAGGCAGCCATTGCTGCATCAGTGATTCACAAGCTTAGAAGATGGCTCTCTGCCCGGAAATTGTTGAGAGGCTTTCAATCAGAGTCCAGGAGAATATATATTGTTCCTTGAAGAAAAGCTAGATGCATGATGATTTTCCAACTTGAATTGTTAGTATGTTATGTATATGTATAGTTCAAAGTCATGAGCCACCCATAACAGACTTGCGAAGCGATGAAGTTTTGCTTTTTATTGATTCTGTAGCTATTGGGTATATGTCAACTCAGTGTCAATGTTTACAGTATCTATTCAGCTAAAGCTGATGTCTTAAAAAATTAAGAATATAGTTTAGAATCTCATGTTTCCCAACTTCCCAACCAGGGAGAAGTTAGAACAAATAAAGCATTAATTGATAAACCACACGTTTCTCTCAACAGAAATAGTATTTGTAATGCAATGATTTTCCCATATATAGTTATGAGATGATGCATAATTTAATCTGGACATTGACTTATCAGACTTCACAATTTTCTCGTTTTTCAAGTTATAAAATTTATATTGGAGGCGGCGTTTACGTGATAGGCCTACTCTTTGTTAGAGACTGGAGATAATTTCTCCACTTAACTCCCTGTTGCACCTCCCTTTTCTGTTCGCTCCTTCTCATACACAGTAGTTAACAATCAGTTAGTTCAAACAGTTAGAGCAACAATTCAATCTTGTTTGCATGCAAAGACTGTAGTTAAATTTAGATTGTAGTTAATTTTAGACTGTAGTTAATTTCGGTTAGTTATTCAGTTATTTTTGTTTTCAAAATCTATTTAAGAGACCCATGGGCACAGTCTTGTAACAACAAGATCAAGAAGATTAGCAAGATCACAAAAATTAATAAAATTCTTGTTTTTATGATTGCCGTAGCAATCTGAGGGTTTCTATTAGTTTTTTTTTTTTGTTATTATTTGTCTTCTGTCTTTGACAAATTGGTATAAGAGTTAGTGAACAATGGAGAAATCCATCTGGAGTTCTGCAGATCTGAAGACCAATTGGCAGATATATTCACAAAGGCATTAGCAGAGGAGACCTTTGATTATCTAAGACAAACTTTAGACATAGTAAATGATGAAGTAGTTAGTGGCAGAAATTAAGGGGGAGTGTTAGAGACTGGAGATAATTTCTCCACTTAACTGCCTGTTGCACCTCCCTTTTCTGTTTGCTCCTTCTCGTGCATAGCAGTTAACAATCAGTTAGTTCAAACAGTTAGAGCAGCAGTTCAGTCTTGTTTGTATGCAAACACTGTAGTTAAATTTAGACTGTAGTTAATTTTAGACTGTAGTTAATTTTGGTTAGTTATTCATTTATTTTTGTTTTCAAAATCTATTTAAGAGACGCATGGGCGTAGTCTTGTAACAACGAGATCAAGAAGATCATCAAGATCAAAAATAATAATAAAGTTCTTGTTTTTATGATTGCCATAGCAATCTGAGGGTTTATGTTAGTTTTTTTTTTGTTATTATTTGTCTTCTATATCTGACAAATAACTCTTCCTATCATCAATGCTACCTACAAAATCACTATTAGTATAACCAATCAAACTAAAATCATTAGTTATGGAATATAAAATTCCATAATCTATTGTTCTTGCCACATATCTCAATATCCTTTTGCCAACTTGCCAATGTGAGTCTTTTGGTGACTCCATGAATCTAGAAATTAAACTGACCCCATACATGATATCTGGTCTTGTAGCTATAAGATACATCAAACTACCAACTAGTCTTTTGAATGTTGTAGAAACAACATTAGACCCTTTGTCTTCTTTACTAATTTTGGTCCCTGTAGCAACTAGTGTAGGTGCTGGTTTACAATTCAACATCTTAAACCTCCTTAACACATCCTTCACATAATTAGTTTGACAAATAAAAATTCCCTTATTTTATTGTACAACTTCTATGCCCAAAAAGTAATTCATTAATCCCAAATCTATCATTTCAAATTATTTCTTCATTGCTGATTTAAATGTGTCTACAAACAAATTTCCAGTGAAAATCAAATCATCAACATACAAACACACAATCAAAATCTGACCTTCTTTGTTGATTTTTGTGTAAAATGTAAGCTCACTATTGCTTTTGTTGAATCCATTGTTTGTCATGTATGAATCAATCCTATTATACCATGCTCTTGGTGCTTGCTTGAGACCATAAAGGGCCTTCTTCAATTTGTAGACTTTTTTTCATGTCCTTGCACTTCATAACCTAGTGGCTATTTTACATACACTTCTTCATCTAGGAAACCATTCAAGAAAGCTGATTTGACATCCATTTGATATATATTCCAATTATTTTAAGCAGTTATTGCTAAAACCATTCTAACAGTATCAAGTCTAGCAACTAGAGTAAATGTTTCATTATAATCAATTCCATGTTCTTGTGCATAACCTTTTACTACTAACCTTGCCTTGTGTTTTTCAACATTTCCTTCTGCATTAAATTTGGTCTTCTAAACCAATTTGACTCTTATGCAATCCTTACCTTCAGGTAAATTAGTTAGATCTCATGTTTGATTTATTTCAATGGCATTTATCTCTTCATCCATTGCTTTTATCCAATGTTCCTCATTAACTACTTCTTCATAATACATAGGATCATGAGTGAAAAGAGCAAAATTTGAACACAAATCTAACTTCTCTTCTTCTTGATTATAAATCTCATTCAAGTTTCTCATTTTTTTACCTTTAAATCTTGATTTTAAAGTGGCAAGAGTTGGATATGATTCACCACTTGTGAATTTGGAGTAGGATGACATGCATGACCAGATGATTCACCTTGTTCAAAGCTCTTAGGTGTTCTTATTGGAGTGCTTATTCTTGCTTGTGGAGAGGATTGATCACTTTGCAAATTTTGTTCTTTAGTTTCTTCTTCATTTTTGGGAATTGGTGCTCCAATTGTGATGGTGCTACCATCCCATGCTTCTTCTTCCTTAAATTTAACATCTCTGCTAATAATCACTTGCTTTGAAATGGGGTTATACAACTTATAAGCCTTTGATTCTTCACTATAGCCAATTAAAATGCATTTCTCACCTCTATCATCAAGTTTTCTTCTCAATTTAGATGGTATAAGAGAATATACAATACAACCAAAAATTCTAAAATGATGTACACTATGCTTCTTACCACTCCAAGCTTCTTGTGGAATTCGATCTCTGACATTCTTTGTTGGGCATCTATTCAAAATATATACTGCACATGCTACTGCATCTGCCTAATATTCATTTGACAAATGTTTGGCCTTCAACATGCTTCTAGCCATCTCCATGATTGTTCTATTCTTTCTTTCTGCTACACCATTCTGATGTGGTGTGTATCTTGTAGACAATTGCCTTTTAATGCCATGATATCTGCAAAAATCTTAAAATTCATTATACATATATTCACCTCCTCTATCTGATCTAAGTACCTTGATGTAAAGGCTACTCTGCTTTTCAACCATAGCCTTGAATTCTTTAAACTTTCCAAAGGCTTCAGACTTATTTTTGAGAAAATATATCCATGTCTTTCTGTGAAAGTCATCAATGAAGGTTAGAAAATAAGAACTACCTCTAAATGATGGAATTTGCATTGGTCCAAATAAATCACTACAGAATAGCTCCAATATTACCTTTGCTCTTTATGAGGCTCCTACTGAAAAGCTTTCTCTATGCTATTTTGCCAGAATGCAACTGTCACATGAACTTCCTGGCTGTTCTATTGGTGGTAATCCCTTCACCATATTTTTATTTTATAACAAATTCAAACCTCCAAAATGTAAATGTCCATACCTTAAGTGCCAAAGCCATGATTGGTCATGATGCATGGTTTTGAAGTGGGCTTCCTCTTCTGCTTGGATGCACTGAATTCGAAGAGGGAACATTTGATTCTTGGTCATCTCCACTTTTCCTATCAACCTATCACTTGAAAACTTGTCTAGTATTGTGCAAACATTATCCATAAAAGATACTCTATAACCTTTCTGTACTAACTGTCCAACACTCATAATATTATGCTTTAGTCCAAGTACAAAATAAACATCAGGTATAAACCTTCTTTCACCATTTTTTGCCATAACATTTATTACACCTTTACCCATTACATCCACTTTGTTATCATTTCCTAATTTAACTTTAGATTTTACGGAATCATCAAGACTAGCAAAGAATTCTTTATTACCTGTCATATGATTACTGCATCCACTATCTAAGAACCAAATATCTCTAGCATTTTCTTGATTAACATGACAAGTGAGAAATAAGCTTCCAGGATTAGAACTAGATTCATTTGAGTAATTAGCATTCTACTTGTCCACATTTCCTTGTTTCTTTCTGCATTCACTTGCATAATGTCCATATTTTTTGCAGTAATAACATTGAATGTTAGATTTATCAAACCTTTGTAAACTTTGTTGGAATTGATTGTTGCTACGTCCTTTATTGTTGTAGTTTTGATTACTGTTTTCACCTTGATCTAAATTGTTCCTTCCATTTCTACCTCTACCTCTTCCTCTAAAGTTTGACCTTCCTCTTCCTCTGCCGAATGATACCTGAGACTTGAAAGCATTCTCAAGAGAAGTATTGTTATTCATATTCATTCTAGATTCATGTGTTAACAAAGAACCCATTAATTCATCTACAGATAACTATTCCAAATCCTTGCTTTTCTCAATAGCTACAACTATTGCATCAAATTTGTTGGGTAAACTCCTAAGTATTTTTTCAATGATCTTCTAATCCGTTATAGTTTCTCCATTAGATCTAATTTGATTCACTATATTCAATACTTGACCCATAAACTAGTCTATTGAATATGAATCATTCATTTGTAAATTTTCAAAACTTCTCCTAAGAGATTGCAATTTAGCAATTTTTACCTTTGTATTACCTCTATAAGTAGTCTCCAAGATTTTCCA
This sequence comes from Torreya grandis, assembly GCA_037957365.1. Classification (NCBI taxonomy): domain Eukaryota; kingdom Viridiplantae; phylum Streptophyta; class Pinopsida; order Cupressales; family Taxaceae; genus Torreya; species Torreya grandis. The sequence goes on from JARHVA010000452.1 coordinate 5,086,616, forward strand.
TGCTGATCTGGATCTCGTTGCTGCTGCAACTTTGGAAAAATAGATTCATCCAATGTCTGTTGGATTAGAAATAGAGCTTTTGCATCTTTTTTCCTGTTCTCTTTAAGCTCTTCCTTTTGTGCTCGAGTTAATGCTTGATGGGCAGCCTCAACCTGTGGTTCTACAAAACCATTCTCTACCAAATCCTAAACATCTTGTGAGCAAAACAATGTTCTCATTTTAATTGCCCAAAAATCGTAATTTTTACCATTGAAAACAAGACTGAACTATTGCTCTAACTATTTGAACTAACTGATTGTTAACTGTTATGCATGAGAAAGAGCGAACAGAAAAAGGAGGTGCAACAGGCAGTTAAGTGGAGAAATTATCTCTAGTCTCTAACACTCTTACGGCCACACCCAACATGGTTCATATAATTTTTATAAAAATGCTTTATGAAAACCTCTTTTTAAAAGCGTGAAGATTTTAGTAAGAACATTGGCTTTATTTTGACGGGAAAATGAGCGCCCAACCCAAACAATAAGAAGAAATATTCGAGGAGACTTGAAATATTTTTATAGCTGTCGACGTGCAAGTTAATTGAAAAAATCGTGACATGTAGTGAATTATTTTCTAAAATAAATATTTAAAATTATAATAACAAAAATAAGAAGATATGAAGCAAATTTTTAACAAAATAATACACGAAAAATGCTATATCATTTGTGAAAAATGATTGTATTAAAATAATGCTCCAACGCTCCCAGTACGGACAATTTGAAAAAACTCCAAGCTGAAGCTAGATCGCCAACAGCTCGCGTGGAGGAGGCCGTGAGGGTGCTGGATTCACTGGAATCGACAGGTGTTTTTGCAGGTTTCAGGAAATTGCAATCTGTCTCCAGCTAATTCTGAGCATGCAAACAGAGCCGTGGAAGTAGAGAGGTCTGCGTTAAGGTGAGGGGGCAGAAGGACGACGATGTAGCAACTGAGAGGAAATTATGAGACAATAAGGCAGAGAAATGTGGAGCTTCAGGGGAGTGTTCCGCCTCACGGGGCAGGGCAGGTTGGTCTTCAAAAAACAGAAAACACACTTTTTCAGTGGTAGTGATCACCAAACTAGCACCCGGATCAGATTTAAAGCCTCTCAACCCGCCCAGCTCTACCCCAACTGTGGTTTTCGATGAAGAAGAAAATCAAGAAGTGCTCGAGAGTGAGGAATGCTTCTACTCCAAGGGCATCATTTGCAGTTTTGCTAATCTCTCGACTAAACTTCATAATCTAAATGTTTGGAACTCTAAGCAGTGGCAGCCTCTATTCCAAGGTAGAGTGGGCATTTATCTTAGTGCAAAAAGCTTTCTCATTGTGGTTTTTGAATACATTCAAGATAAAGAGGAAATTCAATTTAGAATGTGGGCAGGCTTTTTTTCTATGGCGAATTTTCGTCTTTTGGTAAATTTTAATGGTTCAAAATTTGAGTTGGGCGAATAGTTAATATAAAAGGTGTTTTTGAAGTTTCGTTTAAATTATGATACGGTATAAAAAATTATAATATATTGGTAGAAAATAAATATTTTCATATAGTCAAATTTGCCCTAATTTAATGTCATTTGTATAATCCACCAGTATTTCTCACCACAAGTTAAGGTTATAGCATTTTTTCATGTCAATATTTTCATCTACAAATACAAAAGAAATGCTTGTATAAATAGTATAAAAATAAAATAAACATTTAAGTATAAGATGACATTAAGACATGGACATATAGTTTCGTATATTGTAAGTTACATTTTAAAGTTATACTTTTAGGATGTTTGTGAGTGGTTTTGGACTTCTAAGAGATGTAGTGCATGTTTTAGATTTTGAAGGGTCCTACTGGGCTTCAAACTTAGCCACATTTTAGGGTCTTAGGGTTTTAGACTTAACCATATTTCAGGATTTCAGGGTTTCAGACTTAACTATATTTCAAGAAGGCATCATAAGAGTTAAATTGATAGACAATCTAAATGAGTTGGAATAATGGTAGGAATGGTGGATGGCTTGTCGTATCGCAAATGATATTTACCTCAAAACATTATATTTTTTGCCTCGCATAATTTTTTAAATATCAAATATTCGTCAAAGTCATATGCTTTCTATCATAAATGGATAACTATTCACCTATGTTATGTTTGACAATGACTTGAGGATTCGCCTACCCTTATACATCATATATATTTTTCCTATCCTTAAAAGATACACTGCTCTCATCGAAACCTTTAATATTAGATTTATTTATTTTTGCCTCCCCATCTTTTGTGATAACCTTAGTCAAACCTTTGCTATAAAGCAATAAGTAATTCTATAGGTTAGTTTCAATGAGTCACCCCTACCACAACCTCATTTTCACATACAATCTATGATAGAAACATAGTTAACATTAACACTTCCAAAGACCTACTAGAAAATATTAATCTAAAAGTAGATGACTATTCTTGGACCCAATCCCTTGACTATAAGGGCTTGCCTTTATATTACTATAGATGCTTTGAGATAGCGCATTTAACCAAAAAGTATAGTAGTTCCAAAAGAAAGAAGGAAACCACTTGGTGAAAGGATTCACTTACCAGTCATATTTTAAAGGTAAATGTTGAAACTGAATGTGATTACTTAAACTTGAAAAAGAATGAAGCCACATCTGAAGTGATGAAAGAAGCCAAGTTACCCTTCCAAAGATTAAATCTCACCCTCTATAAAGTAATGTTCAAATGGTGGATGCGAAGATTCAACTCGAATCAAAATAGTTACTCCTTTCTCCCTGGTTTCATATCTTGATGACAAGAAGTGTTGGACACTAATACATAGGAAGAGGAATGTAAAACAAAACAAAGGCCTCTCCTCAAAGACTATCCCTCACAAAGGGTCAATAGAGGGAGATTACAATGCAGAATTTCTATTGAACCCTCTTGGACATTTAATTGGAAGTTGCAAGATTTTTGGCTAAATATTAATTACTTTTTAATTGGGTTTTGTTGTCTAGGTTTTATGTTGTTTTTTATTTGAACAACTAGTTCTTAGTTTGTTTTTGGTTGTTTTTGATGTGTTGCTAATAGAGGTGATATATGTGAACTTAAATATTTTCTTTTTCACTCACTTATACATGGTTCCAAAGCCTTTCAAATTCTAGTTTTACACACATCTTAAAATAATTATTGTATTAAAATACTAATTCATAAAGTAAATACATTTTTGTTCAAAATTAGCTTACAAAAATCAGGGCATAGTTAACAGGTTGTTTGTCAATTTAAGTACCATGTTGCAAAACAATGCATTATAAGTAAATTAAAATGAAAATATTTAAAATCAATAACTCTTTTCATTTTTAATTAATGATGGAATAAAATGAAAATATCAAAGGTTAATAATTCTTATCATTTTTTATTAAATTAGATTTGAAATAAAAAAAAAATTAGGAGGAAATATTTCAAAAAGAATAATGTTTTGTAGTTATTCAAATATTATAATTTAAAAAAAAATATTGATACATGTTTAAATTATTATTCAAATAATTTTTATAAATAATTATTACACAACTATTATAATTATTTGTTTAATAGAAAAAAATATAAATATAAAAATCACATTAAAATTTTCTCTCTTCAAATTCATTACTCATTAATTTTTTTTTCATAAATATAATAGTTTATACAATTTGAACATTAATGTGTACTTTGATATTCTACCATTTAATTTTAATAATAATAATAATAATAATAATAATAATAATAATAATAATAATAATAATAATAATAATAATAATAATAATAATAATAATAATAATAATAACTACTCACATTATATTATATAAAAATAATAGTTATATTTTATTGCACTCAAACATTAATATTTAATTTCTTTTTTAATTAATAAATTAAATTATAAAAAGTCTAACATTTATTTATTTATTTATTTTTATATATAAAAATAATATTTTTAAAAGTTAATATTTGGAAAATAAAATCAAAACAATTGTATATATATATATATATATATATATATATATATATATATATATATATATATAAGTTAATTTTAAAAACATATCTTCATTTTATGAATATATAAAATAATTTATTATATTTAACAATAATTATATAAATGTGATACAAATTCACAGTAAATAATATAAAAATGTTTGAGCTAATTTTTGTTATTTTGTTTTATTTATTTATTTTTACATATTAATAATAACAGAATTATAAATATATAAAAAATACATTATTAATGATTAATAATTTTAAAAGTTAACATGTAAAATATAAAATCAAAATAACTAAAATAATAAAATTTTATAATAATATATATTAAAATTATATTCATATTAAACACATAACTATTTAAGTAAATTCACAAAAAAATTATAAAAAAAAAAATTATATAATTTTTTTTTAATATTTTATATAATTAATTTTAAATAAATTTACTCTAAACTATTTAAAAATGTTTAAATCAAATTTTTCTATACAATTTTAATGGTATAAATAAATAAAAAACTATAAATATAATGTCATTTAAACTAAATTTAAAATAAATTAAATATATTCTTGAAAATAAAAATAAAAATAAAAAATTAAATTAATTCCAAAATTTAAATTATTATTTAAAAAAAATTAAAATATATTATTATGTTCTGTATTCTCCTTTTGAAAAATTATACAAATTATACTTTACTATATTTTATACTCTTCCTTAAAATTGACGAACAATATAAATTAATTAGTATAAAAAAAAAAAATTGAGCCCTTCTTTGATTTCGTATTACCCTTAATGAAGTTTTCTTCAATTGTGAAAGAATTTCTTTCCATATTTTATATATTGTATCCTAGTTTATGTTGGTTACTTCAATTCTATTCACAACATTCTTTATATCTTACAATAGTTTTGATTATTGAATGTGTCAAATGTTCTTTTGTTTTTTTTTTAAATTAAAAAAATCTTTTTGTGAATTTTTTTTTATCAATTATAATTGGGTTTATGTGTCAATCGTAGTTTTTTTATTGTTTTATTTTAATTTTTTAAAAAAATCTCATCTTAATTTTTTCATATTAATCATAATTTTGTAGATTAATAGGTAGTTTTTAAATTATATTACAATTCATTTTCTAAGAATTGTCTAACATTTTATTTTTAAATTTGTTTTTATTAATTATTAAAATTGTGGTAGAAATTGTATATAAATATTATATGTTATTTTGAAAAAAAATCAATAAAAAATATATATTCTCAAAATATAGTTTAAAGAAAATTTAGTATTGTAACATAAAGAAATTATAATTAAATTTGTATAATTTTTTAAATTATATTGCAAATAATAAATAATTCAGAAATTTTTAATATTTTATTTTTAAAAATCATTTTCTTTATTATTAAAAGTTATAATTATATATATATTAATTATTTTTATAAAATTATGTATATATCTTTCAAAATATATGTTCAAAAGAAAGACTAATATTATATCATGTTTTTTAAGCGGGTGATAAGAAAATTAGAATAAAATAATGATAATCATAAAACCTAATTTATTTTTAATAATTATGAATATTTAATATAAAACATCAAGACTATTTTACTAGTATTATTATTAAATGACAATATTATATTGACAATGAGAAATGAAAATAAATTATTATTCTAACAAAATGAAAAATTATACACACATATATAATTTTATATTATATTATTTAATTTATTCAATGTAAAATTCAATATTTATTATTTAAATAATTTTAAGTAATAATAATTAAAAAAAAGTAGTTATGTTTTCTACATAAAAAAGTGAATGTTCAAATTTGAATTATTGATTTAAAACATTTAATTTTAAAAGGTTATTAATTAAATTGTTTTCAAATATCAAATTTTATATTATCGTTTATATTTATATTTGTTATTTGATACATATTATTTGTGAAATTATTAATTCATATTAAATTAGTATTATCAAAATTAAACTTTTATTATTTATTTTTTGTTTAGTTAATAATAAAAATTGAAATACATATTTTGATAAAATTATAAAATTTAATATTTAAAATTTGAAATACTTCCTACTTATTATTTAAAAGTATTCTTTTAACTTTAATACAAAATTAAAATAGGTCTTCTATAATTTTAAAATATATATAAGACCATTAATACCAAGTGCACTTTCCAATCTCCAAAGAGTAGATGTGCTAATAAACTAGCGAGAAACATGTCATTTGCATTTATTTTCAGTTGATCATTATTAAAAATAAAAAATAAAAAAGGCACCCTCATGTCCGCCTCCACCTACAACTTTCGTTTTGCTATGGAGGGGGTCGATTGTAGCGACCAATGCCAATGCGAAGCAAATCCACAAGAATAAATCAATAATGATGGGATCGAGAATGCAACAAATAATGCTTTCCACTTTTATCAATGAATTTCTTATTTTGAGCCAAGTAAATCATATAAATATGGTAAATTTAATTCGCTACTTCTTTGGAATTAAAGCATTCGCTGAGTCACATATCGTTATCCAATATAGTGGAGTAGTTTGAAAGCCTACAATGGCAATAAATTTCATGTGTTGATATCTATGTAAGTTTATGTATGTATGCATGCATGTAGATAATTTCACAATCATAATTAATTTTCAATAAAGTGATATGAAATAGTCATAATTATTTTCATTATTATTGTCGATTTCATTTTTTTTTGACATTATTAAAATTATTTTTCTCCTTTTTATGTAATATTATGACACATTTATTGGGCATACTTTTAAATCTGAAATAGAGAATGCACAAATCTATATCTAATTACATATATGTATTAGTATCTTATAAACATATTTAGGGTCTAGGGCATGCCTTTATACATCATAGATAAAAATTTAAGATATGAAGTTATACTCCTATTATTGATAGTGACCTTCACCTCTGAATATTATTATTTGTCTTTGCCAATATAGGATATTATGGAACTGATACTTATTGAAACAACCCCATTCTTTTTTTTTAAGTTACATATTAGAGTACACAACAGATGTCTACTGCATCCAAACCTCGTTTACTAAAGCAAGTGATACACACTTAGCATACTCGTGTATGCATAATCAGACAGGTTAATCTTAACCTTCTGAGTTATTAATGATCACAATGAGGAACAACATGCAAACCAAGATAACATTGTTCCTAATGGTAATCGGGCATAATATCAAACATTCCAAACACATATAGGAACCTATTATCAAAAGAGTGCATACGGGTTAAGCTAAGGCTCATGAGCATACAATAGTAATAACATTTTTCATATATTGATTTCAATCAATTCATAAGGATGCTTTCCATGGTCCAAGTATATGGACAAAGTTACAATCATGCCTAACTGCATCCTACAACAGGTAATGATATAATGATAGCCAATCCTCGAATTGTTATAATTGATTCCAAATTAACAAATAACCAATGTCATACCATGATTAAGGGGAGATCAAACAACCCTAAGTACATGACAGCTAAACACATAAGATACAATAAATAGATTGTTTTAATTAACTAATGACTTGGGTAAGGAATGCATGTTGGCCATTCCAACTGACTCATGCACTTTGGTCAATTGCAATCATAAAGATAGTCATGAATTATTAAGTATAATTAACTCTTAAGTTGTCAAACTCTCCTACAACCTAGGAGTTTAGTATGGAATAAATCTCAATATGAGTGCAATAGCATACTAAGTAAATTCAACATGATTTTGAAATTATACTATCCATAATAAAAACCATAAGTGGACATGCATATGTCCATTTATCTAACATATCCAACATGATAGAATAGTAGGGTTCTTATATGCACCATAATAGCTTTTTCACTCATATAGCAAGTTCCAACAAGAACTAGTTTATTAGTAATATATGCATCGATGGTGTACATATAGTTATTTAAACATACTATGTTCATACCAACAACCATGCTTTCATAAAGAGGTAAATTATAACCATCTGGGGAATAAAACAATAGAGAAAATCAGCAATATAATTAGGTAAGCAAAAGAGAAGTATCATGTAACAATTACCATTTAATTCAAATTATAAGTGGTTTAAGATCACTTACCTCATCAATGAATTAGAAATTTGATACCAATTTAAATTATACATACTCCTATATGGGTAGCCTCAACAACTTAACCAACTCATCGAGACTTGTCCACTTATATACATACAAGCTTAATCTTACATGAGTCTATAGATTTCATATAAAAGTTTAAGGCCAAATAAGGATTTATTCTATATGCCAATACTATATAGGAGTTAATTCTAATCTACATGAAATAAATTAGCCATAAACACATATAAACATATACAAGGAGTTTATTAGATAATCCTACAATAGCTAACATGCAATTTTAGATCACAACTTACTAATGATTCAAACCAACATATTCAAGCATTCATTATACCAACAATACCATGATGGTTCAATCAAGAGAGTTTATAATTTTTTTAAAAGGCTACATAAGTAATAACGTCACATTAAAATGTGCATACATCATTGCCATATATGTACCATAATGAAGATACAAAACTATTTACCAATGTAGCAATAGTATTGTAAATCAACTATCCTTTCAAAGATACTCCAAGTATAAGGCTAAAATTACCTTGACAACTTATATCAAGTGCATATAATGAGGTTATATAAAATGGCATGATGAAATATTTCTACACTAAGTATTCCAAAACCAAATTAAAGTTATTACTACATGAATGGTAGTAATGTAGTATAACAATAAAAAATAAGGAATGATAACATTAAGGTGTCTCACTATGGAATTGACTAGGAATAATCAACTAACGATCTAGGATAAAACTCAAGTGTGACTAAAGGATTGCATTCAAAATTAAAAATGTACTCAAACATGTTACACCATAACGATCAATATAATCTTGTAATCTTGTTCCATAAGGATCCCTATAAGAATAATGTTACCATAGCACAAGCCAAAAGGGACTAAATTGAACCCAAATAAGGTAATTACAACTATAGCTACTAATCATGATACATAAAGCATTATAACATCTTATGCTAAGAAAGCAATAACCAACACATAATGATACATTACCATTCACATCATACTAATCCAAAAATACATCAAGGAATGAAGTAGTGAAACCAAGTAGACAAACCATCCCAACCAACCCTATGAACCTAACCATCGGTGGCCCTCACCACTCCAACCATCAACTAGATGGTGGTATTGGCAAAAATGGTCAAGGAGAATGTTTCGAGTAAGTTGGATTCAAAGCCAAAGGACATCACAACTTTGTGACATACAACCAACACAAGGCATAATCACTATTAGGAAAACACTTCATATAGTTAATGAAGCAGAAATGGATTTACCACATAATAACTTAACAATTATTTACAACTAGGTTAAGGATCAACAAATAAAATCAGCCAAGCATGAATATAAGGGAACTCAGCCATACAACAATCCCAGGATAGCAATGAATGACTCCAATGATCAATCGATAACATATATAATTATAAATCATAACTAGTTAAAATCATTAATAGGTTACTATATAACACTTGGTCCATGCACTAAAGGCAAAAGTAGAACATATAATTCAACTATTATATGCCATCCAGTCAATATCTAATAGTAATCGACCAAGCATGATAGATAGGTATACATTATTCTTATCAAAATCCATAATATGAATTAACCATCAAATAGTTACCCAGGGGGTTCGAATCAAAATCATTATAGGTAGTTTTAAATGAATTTGCTAAGATGAAGAAGCCATTCAACTTATCTTTAACACAGTGAATTCAACATAGATAAAAAATTAAGGTATATCTCTCTAATTGAGGCACATCCATATGGCCAAATTTGTGCCATACACCACACTTACCTAATTGATTTAGGAATAAGGTCTTAGCGTAAAGATAAATGCTAGGGCACATATTATCCCAGAATAAATTTGACCCATTCTAATTTTAAGAGCCTCAAGATGAAATAATTTGACCTTGGAATTTATCATAGCATTACTAAAACATAGATATCATAATAATCTCAACTTTTTCATACATTGGAGGTCCAAATCGATGCTAATTTATAATAGATAAATATATTGATAACCCCAAAATTTGACTTGGAATAATTATACCTTAGTTCATTTAAATTTTAGTTAGAAAACTACAACAATAAGGGTCAAACTAGCATACATTTTACTAGGACCTCAAATCAATTCATCAAATAGGAAAAATAATTAGATAATAAATAAATCTATGAAGATTAATATAACCTCCCAATTGTTTTTTTACATAAGCTGTTTCATGAATCAATTAATAAGCATATACAACCAAAGAGGGGTAGGGTATGACAACCCACAAAGTTATATGCATACCACTACAAATGGGGAGAACATGCCATCATTGAATCATTAAGATAAAGTAGGGTTTTATGGGGAATAATAACATATTACAAATAAATATAGATATTAACAAAAGTACCACCAATTATAACAACCACACCATATCACTCACAATTGAATGAAACCCGGTTCATAAGAAGATAACACGAGTGATATTCAACACTGCCAATCTAGAATGTACAACATCCCACTAGGATAGAGTTCTAAAGCTCAAATAACATAGCATGAAATATAACATAGTTAGTTCTCTATTTAGGAGATTATGTAATTATATAATAAAAAGAGTATGAAGCCAAGTTTATGTATTTATCATATTGAATTATGATCAAACTAGTCTAAGAAAAATTGGTTTTATAATCATCCCAAGTTGCAAGTTATATACAAGAGGAACAATGTCCAGTTATCATTTTACTCCAAGGAAAAATGATTAAATTCATATAGAAATTCACTTAGTAGGTCAACACAATAGCCAAAACTCCCACTACACTTTTCTTTGCATTTATTTTACCTAGTCTTTCCCATTCGATGTGTTTATTCCTCACCTTTCTTATGTGTCTTCCTCCCTTATGCGATTTTATATTCTCTTTCCGTCATATTCTCTTCACTGCCCCACACATTTTTTATTTCTCCATTCTACATTTCCCATCATTCTTCTTTCATGTTTTCTACGTCTCTCTATCCATGTTCTCCTTACATGCATTCATTCTTCCTTTTTTTCTACCCCACCCACTATATTTTCATCCTTTTTTAGCCTACACATTTTCTCTTTCTTGTTCCCTATGCCTGACGTGTCCCCCTCATCTCTCTTTGACTTATTTTATTTCTTCTTCAATCCTCCACCCATCTTCACCTACTCCTCTTCCTCCTTTCTACTTACGTCCATTGAATTTTATTTTTCCCCACATCTTTGTTCTGCTCATTTATATTTTTTTTTACCATCTTTGTATCTCTCATAGCAACATGTCTGCCCCTCTCCATCAACCCCCTCCTTTTTGGTGCAACCAAGACACATGATCCCTCTTAATTCCTTCCAAAATGGTCTACCTTCTCTTAAAATTTGTTCTCCCTATTTTGTTCTGCTAACACATAAAAAATTAAAAAAATATATATTCCTAGGAAGAGGTTAAAAGAGAGATTCAGTGGGTAGGCCATTATGGCTCAAATAATAAAAAAATGACCATTCCCAAAAAGAATGATTAATTATAATCAAGGTGGTGGACCATTTTTAACAATATAAAAGGATGATAAAATATAAAATTCTAGTCCATAATGGCTTAGTGTTGAACTTAATATACAAGTCCCCATGCATATACATACCAACCATTTAATATTAAATAGAACACAAAGATAATCCCCAAATGTGTGTGTGTGTGTGTGTGTGTGTGTGTGTGTGTGTGTGTGTGTGTGTGTGTGTGTGTGTGTGTGTGTGTGTGTGTGTGTGTGTGTGTATATATATATATATATATATATATATATATATATATATATATATATATATATATATATATATATATTCCTAAGAAGACGGTAGAAGAGAGATTCAGTGGGTAGGCCATTATGGCTCAAATAATAAACAAATGACCATGCCCAACAAGAATGACCAATTATAATCAAGGTGGTGGACTATTTATAACAATATAAAAGGATGATAAAATATAAAATTCTAGTCCATAATGGCTTAGTGTTGAACTTAACATACATGTCCTCATGCATATACATACCAACCATTTAATATTAAATAGAATACAAAGATAATCCCCATATATATATATATATATATATATATATATATATATATATATATATATATATATATATATATATATAGTTGTTTCGGTCTCAAATTTCATCATGTCTCTCTATGTCTTTAAGGTAGTTCTAATGGCCTGGATGGTAGTTTAAGGGCTTGGGTTATGATTTGGATTCTGGCATACAATTACGATTCTATCCACCACTATATAATAGAATCATAATTGTATGCCAGAAATCAAATCATAACCCAAGCCCTTGAACTACCATCCAGGCCATTAGAACTGCCTTAAAGACATAGAGAGACATGATGAAATTTGAGACCGAAACAACTTGGGTCATAGAGACATGAAAATGGTTTGGCAAAGAGGTTAAAATAGTATAAAAGAACACATACATAATCTATGAGTACATGATAATCAAAATGATTAGTCAAGACATGAGCACTACCATGTACTACTAGATAATAGAAAAATATAGAATGGTCACTTTGTGTAGGGAAATAAGGCCAATTTTTTCATAATCCCAGAAAGGACAACATAAAAAAAAGAACAAGTATAATTGAATAATGGATTAAAGTATATGTTTTAATATATCTACCTATTAGAACTCATTCGACTCCTCAAAACTACTCTGCTACCCTAAGAACCAATGACAACATCCAACCTAGCCCATGGTTAGTTCCTACAACCACCAAGTGGATCTATCAATAATATCTAATCCAATAATTGATAAAATGAAAAAACATTAATAAACTATAATCAAGTATCAAATACATCTAATAACTCATACATCATCTCATGTAGAATTATAAACATCATAAATGCATCAACCTAAAATCATATATCATAGCATCAAGATTTGATAATACAATCCAATTAAATAAGGAAGTGTAGTAATAACTATACACATGATAATATTAATTTTTAATAGATAAATCTCTAATATGTCAATAGTTAAGCAGTCAAGTAAGGGTATACAAGGGTAGGATTGTGACATCCTCCCCTTCTTATAGAAGGGCCATCCCAGTGACTATACCATCAACTAAGGACCTGGCAATCCCAAGGACTTAATCATTCTCTATACAAAGATTTCATCTACTCATTCATAATATTAGTTATAAAAATATCATCTTACATAATAGTAAAATAAGAACATGCACTACACTATACATATAAGGTACATTTGTTATTCCCTTTTATAAATCATAATTACATCCATAAGAAAATTTCATCAAATCATGTGCCATAATAAAACACTAAAATAATAATAGGGATATTATCATAATATCTATAAAAATAATGCCCAACACATACCTCAACTCAAGTATAATTCTCAATTCATGATAGACAAGTTATTTATTAACAACCAAAAATATATAATCACAACCTTGGTAGAAGGTCTAAAAACTCTAATTTTGTTCTTATTTAGCACACATACCAATGATATACCACCATTTTAACATAATTATAAGGAAACTATAATAAATTATCCACCTATCCTAGGTGTGACTTTCTATGCTTATAGGAAAAACAACATTACCGGCCATGGAAATAATTTTCAATACCTAAATAAATGCCAACAAAGGCTTTTGTTTCTTTTCAAGCATGTCTCTTTCCACTAAAATCTCTTGAAAGATAGGCAATTTTTAACAAATTTAGATTATTAAAATCTAAAAAAATTCTAGGAAACCAACACTAGTTGGACATCCCTCTTATCAAGAGTGAAACATACCATATAAACTATAAATTTTACGACTATACTTACAAATTATATAATCCTATCAAAATTTAAAACATAAATCCAAACCTAAACAATGTTTGTACCGACACACATTATGTTTTATGCATAATTACATTATCATTCATTCTAGAATGTTGTCACATGATGGTAATCTATTCTGAATGGTTACTTACAAATTAACAAAACACCATTTCGGGGATAGTGTAGTGTCCTACAATATCCACAATGAACAATAGATTAAGTTTACCAAAGCTATACATGCTACCCCAAAGGTTTACTGCATGCTCTCCAAACATGTGAGCTCATATGATGGTTATACAAATCAAACTTCCACCATCATACTATACTTACCTAATGGAAATGAAATAAAAGATGAAAATGACATCAGTACCAAAGCATACAAAATTCACCTAATTAGGACTTAAAGTGTTCATTTTGAACATAAAACCAACATACTATCTAGTAATATATATATATATATATATATATATATATATATATAGTAAGGAAATACCTTAATCATAGCATGTGTATACACACATTCCCACACATGCCTACATTTTAGCTAGTGCTTCCTTGCTGATTTGCATATGAATCCATAATGTATGATCAATTAGTGGTTCTCTAGGCTTACACAATGAAATTCAACATATGTTGTTTAACAATAACCTCATAGAGGTAGTTGAACAATACTAAACCATAAGGCAACCATTATGTAGGAGGGTCCGATGAACAATATATGGTTCTCATGGTGCATGCTCTGAATTAATTAGGTGGCTACCTCACGCAAAGGGGTGGAGTGGATTTTTCACCTAGAAGAGACTCTATTACCTAGCCCATACCTAGTCAAAACCATTATGGGAATAGTGTTTATTTACCCTCAACCTCATACTTGCATCGATGTTCAAAACTAGAACATCAATGAAGGGTTATAAAATACAATACGATACTATACCTTGGCACTATAACAAGAGATTTGGCTTCCACAAGGGGAGTTACAAACATAAGTGCTTGGATTCATGATCACAATTTTTAAAACATAAGATGACACATATAACATAATCAAAATATCAGGAGAACCAATAGAATATTACAAGAACTCACACATTTCACATGGTTAGGCACATTCACATCTCATAAGCTTATAAAATAACAGAGAACAATGTACAGAAATGAAAAAAGTATCATAAGATAATTGTATAATCTAGTATAGGTAACTATTCCAATTTATTTTTCCATATTACAATATGCAAACACATAGGTGTGTGAGGAAAAGGGGTCCATGAATCTACTTCAATCCACCTGATGTGTAGATGCATTGCAAGAAACACTAGATACCTATCAATAGTATCACATAATCAATCTACAAACTCTAAACTTACCCATGCAAGTCTATCACACTCACCAACTAGGCCCTCCAAGATTGAGGTTAACCTTTGGTCCTCTTAATATATCATACCTTAGCCTCATTAGATGGCTTACCCATGCAAGCAAGCAATGGACATCTAAGCATTATCCTAGAATTCTAACAATAAGCTTATCACAATTCAACTAATTGACTGAATCTAACATGTAAAAGGTCGAATGGAGAATATTATTTTAATGCAACATTGATTTAGAAAAGGGTGAACTTATCCAAGGCTCAAGAAGAGTACCATATCACTACTATGGGAATCACAATTCCTCATAATCAACAAGTTTAATTAGAACTTGTAATAAACATGATCATAGTTATAGGACATATCCATTATCTCCATAGATATCCTCATAAGTGCTAAGATGAAATCAATTCTTAATCAACATCCCCATGGGTGTATAACCTAGCTAGGATCAATCAACACAAACTTGGAATCAAGCATATCCATGAATAAAACATATGTCGTAGACATAAGACGGAACCAAGATCTTGATAAACATGATAATAGTAGTTAGCTTCACCCCTTTCGGAGTTATGAATCCACTTGATTCATAAAATTAACTCAAAATAAGCCAAGAAAGTCAAGCCCAACTTAATTAAAACACATAATTTTTAGCATCAAATAAGCCTACATATGTATTGGATGCATAACAACTATCACTTAGCTAACTAGGTAACATCTAGAAAAAAAACTTCTAGGTTTATCAAAATGTCCAATACATTGGATGAGCCAATGCAATGCTGAGCATTTCCATACAATAAAAAGTATGATATTGCTACCCCTGATCACTTATAGTGACACCTAGGCTAAGACAAGATCTATGGTGGTTTACCATAGCTTTTCTTGCAATGACATTGTGAGAAGCTTTGCTTAATGACTTTTTATAAACTGAAAAAGGATGCAGGGCATCCTTGTTACTCACAAGAATCTCACCCCATTAATTTGTGTCCACTCCACTAAAAACCATCCATAGTCTAGACTATGGTTGGCATACCAATGTAAGTTCATAGGTTACCAATAGCTTGAGTTAATCCTTCCCATCAATGGAGAGCTCAAACCCTACTAACTTACTCCATAAATTCAATCATTTTCACACCCTATCATGCCCTCTAGGTTTAATTTGAACCCTCAGTCTTCCCTAGGTCATAATGTTTCAAGTATATAAAGAAGGCTTGCCCATTCAATTTGACCATAAATACCTAAGCATCATTTCCATGATTCTAAGATTAAATCCTATATCACCTAACTCCCATTAACTCAACCATACAAGTCAATGGTTGACAAGTGAGACTTGCCCTAATGAAACCAGATTTAGGGAATGGTTAACCCAAGCAAGGCTAGGGAATGATAAACACTAACATAAGAGGAAATATAGATTCTTACAATCATTTCTTCTAAGAAATGCATGAAATAAAACAAGAACAAAAAAAATACAACATAATACTTTAATCTCCATCCTAAAGGCTAAGTGTTTTGTAAATTATTTCTCAATTCCTCCTTATTGGGACAACTCATTGGTCCCCATGTATCAATTCTAAAAAACCTAGAGTTCCCTAGAGCATAAACATTGCTATAATACTAGATGAAACAACCAAAAAATATTTTTTTAATTTACATATCAGAGTACATAATGGATGCATAATGGATTAAAACTTCACTTGATGAATCAAGTGATACACACTTAGCATACCCACGTATGAACAATCAGAAAGGTTATTCTTAACCTTCTAATTCATTAATGATCACAATAAGGCATGACACGAAAATGAAGAGAACATTGTCCCTAATTATAATTAGGCATAATATCTATCATTCAAAACACATATTGAATCCCTCTATCATAAGAGTGTATATGTGTTAAGATAAGGCTCATGGGCATACAACAAGAATAACATTTATCAAAAAAATGATTTCAATCAATTCATAAGCATGCTTGCCATAGTCCAAGTACATGGATGAAGTTACAATCACGCCTTACTAAATCCTCCATTAGGTAATGATATAGTGGTAGTCAATCCTTGAATTGTTATAATCGATTCTGAATTGGCAAATAACCAATGTTATACCATGATTAAGTGGAGATCAAACACCCCAAAGCAGATGCTAGCTAAACCTATAAGTTCTAATAAATATATTTTTCTATCAATTGATGTCTTGGGTAAGGAAGGCATATTGGACATTCCAACTAACACATGCACTTTGGTCAATTCCAGTCATAAAGATAATCATGAATTATTAAGCATAAATAACTCTTAAGTCATCAAACTCTCCTAAAATCAAGGAGTTTAGTATGGAATAAATTTTGATAACTGTACAACATCATACTAATTAAATTCAACATTATTAGGAAATTTTATTATCCCTAATAAAAAAATATAAAGTGGCCATGCATATGTCTATTTATCCATCATATCCAATATGGTAGAATAATATGGTTCTTATATGCACCATAATAGGTTATTAATCTCATACAACAAGTTCCATTAGGGACCAATTTATTAGTCATATATGCATCAATGGTGTACATATGGTTATTTACACATACTAAGTTCATACCAATAACCATGCTTTCATAAATAGGTAAATTTCAACCATCTGGGGAATAAAATAATAGTTAAAATTAGTAATATAATTAGGTAATCAAGGGAGAAGTATCATTCAACATTTACCATTTACTTCACATTATAAGTGGTTTAAGATCACTTCCCTAATCCATGAACTAGTAATTCATTACCAAGTTAAAATATACATACTCCCATATGGGCAATCTCAATAACTAAACCAACACATCGAGACTTGTCCAGTTATATACATACAAGCTAAATATTACATGAGTCTATATATTTTATACATAAATTGAATGCCAACTAAGGATTTATTTCATATTCCCATATTACGTAGGAGTAAATTCCAACCTACATGAAATAAATGATCCAAAAGCACATATAAACATATCCAAAGAGTTTATTAGAGAATCCTATCATAGCTAGCATGCAAGTTAAGATTACAGCTTACTAATGATCCAAACTAGCATATTCAAGCACATCAAACT
>JARHVA010000452.1:5112500-5257500 GCA_037957365.1 Torreya grandis
GTTTCATTCAAAACTGTGACCATTGAGTATATCCTAACTAACTTGCTACACCACTATGTTAAGACCTCAAATACAACAATCATAACGAACTTAGAATTTGAATTTATATTATTAGCATTATCCTCTTATGATGTTACTTAGTGGTTTCATTTATAGTATTTAAAATATCAATGGACCTCAAAATAAAAATAACTTCCTAATGTTGAGGCTGACTATCAAACATGATTTTACACATTTTTTCCATCCTAGTAACAAGTTCCATGAGATTAGGGTATAATTATTCATCATGAAGCCTACATATTTTTAAAGAAGTTAAAACCATATCCTCTCTCTCCCTACATGGTTATGTTTCATTCAATTTCATCATTACTTGACCAACCATATGTACACATACCTATTTTTCTAGCTGGGCATTTTGTACCTTTTCCCTTACCTTCCATGTAATCAATAATTTTCCTCTATGGGATCTAGAGGTCTATTTACACATTTTAAGTTGGTTAAATTTATAAATTTTACTTTCACATTATTTATATACCATATTTTTTATTATGGGATCTAAAAATATTAATGCATTTTGTAAGTTGGTGAGCTTGTAAATTGTGTCTTGGCTTCCATTTACTACCATCCTTCTTCTTTCTATTGACTGTTATGGGTATGGGAGATTCACAAGTAATTTTCATATTGGATTTCTAAATTCTAGATTTTACACATACATTCCCTACTATAAATTTCCACCAACCACTCTATGATGCATACGGTCATCTTTAGTAGTGTGGGTTTTGGGGCTGGGTATACAAATTGTAACTTGAAATTTTAATGAATGAATTTCACAAGCTATTTTCTCTATTGAAATTCCCTAAAAATTTTGGCATTATTTTCAATTAGTATCTCGGTCAAACTTGAAATTTGACCTCAAAGTTATACCGACCTTTGCCCAGGCCCATGCTCTTTCCTAAATCTCAAACAAAATTAAAACATTACTTTATTCCATTTATCTTTCCATGTGGCAGGTCTTTTGTGGCATGGATTTTAATATTCATTCAAACCTTACTCCAACATGAAGCTTTTCTAACCTTCTCATTATTCCTCCCATAAATCCATGTGGAACTTTTCCCATGGCATTATATTAGAGCTTAATTTCATTCCTTTTAAGATGACTTTTATTAAAAAATTTACTCACCAGTCTATTCATGTGGAAAGGTTAATGTTCTGCATTCATTTGAAACTTTGCTTCGGAAGCCATTCAATAATCTACAATTTATATATTTAAGTCTTTATTTTATCAACTTGTTTCTCCCATTGAGATGTCTATTGACATCATTTATTGGGCCCTTCTTTCGTGTTGACCGATGGGATTGGGAGAGTTGACTGCACTTTACAAGATGCATTTTTATGAAGTGCAATTTTCAAGCTTCTTCTCCGACTAGAATCTCCTATGGACTTTATAGCCTTATTTGTAACTTTCAAAATTTTAAATTTTACCTTAGAGCTTCCCCTAAGATAGCTTTCTATCATACACCTTGAAAGATTATTAAAACACAAACACATCAAAGGTTAGCTAGAACCAAGATTTCATAAGCATTTTTACAATATACAAATGAAAGTGGGGTTTGTTTTAATTCAAGCGAACATGTTTGCAGATTAGGGTAAAGATTAGACAAATCAGGAATTAATACTTTCTAAAATAGGGAACAAATGCTTAGTGTGATTTTGGACACTAAAATAGTGTAACTAATGGCATCCCATAGAGAATTATACCTAAAATGTATATGCACAAGGATGAGATGTGTCTTTTTGATATTAAATTTTTATTATTGTATTTAGTATTAAAAATACATTGTGATAAAATAGATGTGATATTTGATATCTTGATTAGAATGGGTTTTTGACTTATTTTACATAAGACATTAAAATTTTTATCACTCAATCCCATTCAAAAAAAGATAAAAATTTTTAGTAGTTGATCGTATTCCAATCTTGTGTATAATAGGCACATGCCCATTCTGAACAAGATAAGAATAATATGAACATCCAGATGGTTTCCATTTTTTTATAAAAAAATCTTGTGGGAATTCTTTAGTGGATTATTTGACATCATAGTATACCATGAATCCTTTTGATGGTACTTTATCATTAGACAACTACATGTTTCATTCGCAGTATAATGGATTGTAACTAGTGAAAACCCACATAGAATTAGACCTAAAATATTTTTTCAATGACTTCCACTCAAACACCTCATTTTCTAAAATCAAATGGAGACCCATTATTTCTTAAATATATCATTTTTAGTATTCCAATATTATGTAAAATGGGCAAATGCCAATGATAAACATTGATAAGAATAATACTAAGATCCACATTGTAACCAATATGCTATAACACAATCTTGGGGGGGATTTTCAATAGAGTACTAGACATAATAGTTTACCATAGAATCTTAATATGTTAATATAGCATTAGAAATACACATATGCCATTCATGGTATAATCAATTGTACATAGTAATTTCTCATGAAAAATTAGATGTCAAATGTATATACACCTTGATGATATGTGTTTATTTTATATTGAATTATTATTATTGTATTTAGTTTTAACAATGAATTATAATAAAATGGATATGATATTTTATGTATTGATCAAAATGGACTTGTGGCTAGTTTTACATAAGTCATTAATAATCTTATCAGTTAATCCTATTTGACAAAAGATAAGTATTATTTTCAATTTGAGAGTGTTTCAATACTGTGGAGAATGGGTGCATGCCCATTCTAAAGAAGATAAGATTAATATGAACATCCACATGGTTTATACTTTTTTATAACACAAGCTTAGGGGGATTCTCTAGTGCAACTACTAAATACAATAATATACCGCATAACTTATAAGTGGTAAAACAACATTGAAAAACTACATATATCATTTGTAGTATAATCTATTGTAACTAGTGGCATACCACATATAATTAGACTTGAATGTTTTTTTTAAAAACTTCTACTCAGACACCCCATTTTTTGAAATCAAATGGGGACCCACTATTACTTGAATATCTTATTGATACTATTACAATATTATGTAGAATAGGTATGAACCCATTCTAAACAAGATAAGAATAATATGAACATCCACCTTCTAACCAATATGCTATAACATAAGTTTCGGGGGATTATTTAGTGAAGTATATAACATAATAGTGTACCACAAAACCTTATGATGGTATTGTATTATCAGATAGTTACATATATAATTGATGGTATAATCAGTTGTGCATAGTGACTTCTTAGGAGAATCATACCAGAAATGTAATTGTATGAGGAATGAAATGTGTTTATTTGATACTAAATTTTTATTATTTTTTTAGTCATAATAATAAATTGGACATGACATTTTATATATTGATCAAAATGGTTGTACCTGATTTTACATAAAATAATATTTTTTTTAATCAATTAAACTCATTCTAAATAAGATAAGTATTTTGTACAGTTGATAGTATTCTAATATTATGTATAATTGGCACATTCCAATTCTAAACAAGATAAGAATAATATGAACATCCATGTGGTTTCTATTTTTGTATAACACAAGATTTGGGGAGATTCTTCAATGGAGTACTAGACATAATAGAATATCATGTATCCTTTTGATAGTAATGTGGTATTAGACATAAACATATGCCCTTTTTGGTATAATAGATTGTAACTAGTGGCATCCCATTGAGATTTAGAACTAGAATATTTTTTCAACGACTTCCACTCAAACACCCCATTTTTAAAAATTAAATAAGGACCCACTATTGAAGGATCGAGAAGAATGGATGAATAAATGAGATAATTAAGCTATAAAAATATTTTATTATAGAATCATTTTATTTATAAAAAGAGTTATATACAAAATATATAAGGTAAATTCTATGTTAAAAGTCCATTGCTATGAGACATAACCACCAAAATATCAAAAACATAAACATAAAAAGCAAAATCACAGTAAATAAATAATAACAAAATTAAATAATAGTTTAGATCATAAAAGACACAAAAAACTCCTTGATCCAAACGGGTATAAAAGATGAAATAAATGGACCAATGACTATGAATTGATCAAATAAAATATGAAGTAACTACAATTGGTGTATTGTATATCTTAGTAATGAAGAAAACTATTGTCACTCTATACAAAATCCCTCCCTATGAGTTACTATATAAAAAGGATAATTAATTTGATCAAGGATTTATTACTTCATCCCTATAATCATCATACCATATTATAATAGAATAAAATAAAAGCCTTTCCAATTACATCAATTTTCATAAGGCTCCAACTATAATTCCATCAAAGTGACCAACTTGTACTATGTATAACACATCTCCCTAATACACAAAAATAATTGTTGACCTTTACTTAACACTAAAGGTTATAGAAACCACTATCAAATTGTACTATCACCAATGTATAATTGAATACCAACCAAATGCTATATCTTCTCCCATTATTAGGTGAGAGGTAAGAAGTTGTCCATTAAAAAAAATAAAAGAAAATAATTTTTTCTGATCCATGTCATGAATATTATGTATAGAAATCTAGAAATGGAATTGAAATCTAGAACACAAGATAAAATACTACTATAATAGATCCTTGTCTTGAGTCTAGTAGCTCACATAAGATGGGTGAATCATTGATCACTCAGAACAAGATGTCAAATCCATTGGGACCATAGGCTTCAACAATATAGGGTACTTTCTAATCAATGAAAATTTTAGAACAATCATAATAGCTGGAGTAATAAGAAGATCTACTACTAAAAGGATCCACATAATTTTCCTTAGCTTTATTTTTATCTAGGACATACATCTTAAATATGTTCAATACCATCAAGTTTTAAACATATGGATCTTTCTTTTGATGATCAGATATAGAAGAATATGAATCACTAGAAAAACAATAGGAGTGAGAAAAATGTCCATGGTGATGTTTGAATTTTGAGGATCTTGGAGTGTACTGATGAGATTATTATGGAGACCATCTATAATGGTGTGGAGAGTGTCTCATAAAATGACTCAAAGAATACTTTTAAAAGTATCATTAAGTAGAGTATATGCCACCTACAAAAAGTATAAATAAAAAGGGAAAGGTAAAAATCCCAAATAATAAAACAAGAAGTAGGCATGAAATACCAAGAAGAAGAAACTTCAGAAATATCCCCAATCATCAAATTGGAAAAGTTACAAAAATAAGACATATAAGTAGTTGCATAATTATCATGAACATGTTTATCCACTTAATATTAAAATAGAAATGAATACCATCAACTCACATGCAACCAAACCCTAGAAGCATAAGCATATACATATACACACACAAATACAAACACATATGCATACTTATAGACATACATATATATGGCTATTTATTTTTCTTGTCACCTACTAGATAAAATTTACCAAATGTGTGCAACTCGATGATAGGTTGAATATTATTAAATTTCAACCATGAACATTAATGGATTTATTTACTATCATAATCCCATGGTTATCACATTGAAAATGTTAATTCAACCATCAATCTTAGCCTTAGTACATCACTGACACATCTAGGCTCCACATGACCCCTTTAGGTATACTCTAGGCCTAAACTCATACTGGGACATGATCATGCCATATAAAAATATCATGAGCCCCCATCCTAATTTTAAATTCAGAGAGGAGACTATTAGGCCAGATGTGATAGAATTAGATTTGATTACATTAGTGAACAAAAGGGAGGTATCTAAAAGAACTAAGACATAAAAAATAGAGTACCACAATAAATACCTTTCCTTAATAAAAAGTGGCTCAATAAAACTACAATGATTTTTTATTTAGATGGAATAATCTTAGCCCTTAATTAAAATGGAAGGATACATTATCAAGGTATATCTTAGAACCTTGAGATAATACTATGGAATTAAAAAAAGCATATGTCATTCGTAGTGTAATTAATGATATCTAGTGATATCACATGGAGAATTAGACATGATTTTTTTAACAAATTCAACTCAAACTAAATATCTTAGTCAAGAAGAATTATTCATGAACAATGATGTTAATATACAGGCCAGGTATATTTGATGGCACAATTACTATAGTAAATTAAAAATTAAAAAAAAACATTGAATATTAATTTCAAAGACATAGATTCATGAATTTTTAAATGTAAAAAATAAGGGAGAATATATGACTCAATTAACACTACAATAATTAAGTTTTAGACCTCATGAAAAAGTGACCTTGAGGAGTAGTGGTTAAGAATATATTTCATGAGAGTCTATTATGACATGTCCATTTAACTAGTAAGTGAGCCTCAGTATTTATTTGAAATATATAATAGTGGTGATCCTAACGATAATAATCAAATATGTGAATTTTATAAACACAATAAAGTTATTCCTCATGACCAAGAATGGAATCTAAACCTATATTTGGGTGATGTGCTTTTGAGATATTTTACTTCCTATCCTACCAATGAGAAAATAAGATGTGAGAAATTAGATGAGTATCATGAAAAAGAGAAAAAAAACCACATTAATGATAATATGGGAGGTTACTAAGCCAAATGTGATAGAAGATGTTTGGATTGTATTAATGAACAAAAGGGAGGTAGTTACAAACACTAGGATGGAGTAAATAGCGGCCCAAAGCCAGTGCTTGGCATTGACTACAAAAATAATTCAAGAAACTTAAAATTATCATTTAGTTAGATGGAATGAGCTTACCCTTGAATTAAATATAAATAGACCATTATCAAGGTATAGTTTTGTGGGATCTCTAAAAGGAGTCACCAAATATATTGACGTGGAAAAAAGAGTTTGAGTTGGATTTCCATAACATATCAACCTCTTATTGTATGGTTTCCTATTCATGATTAGAAGCTAATACAACATTAAAATAAAATAAATCAATACATGAAATAGAAGAAGATATAATATAGTTTTGTGTTTTTATTTTTTTAAATAAGGGATAGGGAGAATAAAATTATTTGACTTCAAATAATTGTGATGCCATTTACAAAGGTTTAGATTTTTTAAGGACTAGCAACAAGTTCAATTCAAGGGTGTGATGAGTTGCAAAATAATCTATAAATTTATTGATCTAATCCTCTTTTATTAATACCCTCCTTCTAGTCATAATTATATAAATCTACCTTTTATATCCTTTTCCTGTCTATTAGTAATAAAAATATAATGTGCACATATTTGTGTTTTTTATTTAAAATGACTTTTTTCATAATGAAGCTTGTATCATGTAATTTTATAATTATTTTGGTTTTATAACTCATTACCTATAAAAATAAATAATTAAATGGATGAGGATTCCCACAAACCTCATTACAAAGCAATAAAAATAAAATTTTCCCAAAAACTTACATCTTTATTTATAATAGATGGTTTGTTAAAAAACTAATGTGGTGGTTACAATTCCAATTCCATGAATCTAAATAAATTATTATAAATACGATTTGACAATATAGATAAATGTAAATGCTTATTTATATAAAAAATAAGTTATATATTGCGGTAAAGTAAGAAAAATCAAAACCCTTCATCATACATCTATAGACATACTACATAGTATAGATAATGTTTTGTAGTATCAAACATATTTGTGGTATCTTTATAATTTAAATATTAATTTTATTTTTTATTTTTTCCAATATATTTTTGTATTTTAAGGCTTCCTTGCTGTTATAAAAACCAAAGAGTATCATAAAAATCTTATACATTTGTATATTTTGATAAAAATAGTCCTCGATTCTATCAATGTCCTCAAATTCAACTATAGGGAGCTTAGATACTCCTTGTAGTTTGTCCAAGTATTTATCTCATATGTCTTCATATGTGGAGCACTCCATCCATATTCTTATCGTGGCATCAAACACATTTCCTTTATTATTTTAATATATTATAATGGAAAATACTACTTATATCTTAATTAAAACATTATTTTAAAAACAAATGAAATATAGATCCTTTCATATCATGGTTTTGAAAATTAAAAATTAAAAATAGGTTCCTAAATATACATTAATAATTCTATATTTCAGTGCATCTATATTCAAATTTAGATACTAGCATAAGTTTCAAAGATTTTAACATGGAATGCCATTAATAATATTAATGGTCTTAATAAATATTAAAATAGTCTATGGTCACCTACATTACACATGAATTTGGATGTCTATGGTTAGCTTATAACATGTTTTAGCTCCTATTGATTGAAAAACTATATAATATACTCATAGGCACTATTACAATCTTAGAGAGATTTTGAAAATAAAAATAGACTACTGATACTATTAATTTTGCATAGACTTTGATACAGAAAAATGAAGATGGTAATGGTAAAATGGAATGAGTAACCTCTTATGCTTAACTCCCTGTACTATGC
The DNA here is from genome assembly GCA_037957365.1 of Torreya grandis. Lineage (NCBI taxonomy): Eukaryota > Viridiplantae > Streptophyta > Pinopsida > Cupressales > Taxaceae > Torreya > Torreya grandis. The sequence continues at coordinate 5,120,927 of JARHVA010000452.1, forward strand.
ACATTGATTATAGGCTTTCTTGAGTAGATAGAATTTATTTAATTTAAGATTTATATGTTGGTAGGCTCAATCTTTATAAATGATCTTCCATGCTTTAAATCTCAACAAGCTAATAATTTTGGTTAATTATAGGATATATAAAAATATATCTATTTATGAGAAATCTATCAAACAAAATATGTAACAAATGCACTCATGGACAAACAAAGCATGCATTATCCAATTATAATCAATTTCCAAAATATCCCATTGTGTTGGGATTCATTGTAAGCCATACCCATATGGGGCTCATGTAAACTTATATTATGAAAATCTATAGAATTTCACCTAAAGGACATGGCCAGTTTCTAGATATCCAATCGTAATCCCTCAAATTTATTTTTTGCTAACTTTTCTCTCTAAATTTTTAAATTTAAATGTTAAGATAGTGATTTTATTATCTCCAGCTCACCATTGTTGACATGACATATGAAATGGACCTTGTCAAATAGTACAAATAGATGAAAGTTTTTAATAATATTTATGAAATGACATAATGTATATGAATATAGAATTTTCATCAATATATTTTATGTTACAATAGCTTTTTAAGATATCTTCATTATGTTATATTTTTTAATTTTATTTAATTTTAGTGTTATAGTTATTTGTGATATACTGTATTTTTTATTAATGTAATTAAATCGATTAATCTATGAAATATTTATAATCCCATAATTTAATAGTATAATACATCTTTGTTTTCAATTTTTAAGAGGTTTAAATTACCAAAAAATATTTCTATAACATAAATTTATATAAACATCAGGTACTAAATTAACATCAAGCACTTTTTTAAACATTGTTCTCATAACTTTTGAAGTGTAGTTTTTATTGAATAATTGTCATAATGTATTATATAGTCTACCCAAGGCTGTCCATAAAATTTAACTCTTACATGAAAGCCATTCAAATGCCTTTCAACTTTGCAACGCTATCCAAAATGTTTTTCTTTTTTATTTCTCATGCAAAGCAACATTAGGATCATGTTCTTGTAAATGGTTATGTATTGATGGAATTCCCAATGTAGAGATTTCAATTCAAAATTTGTGTCTTTGTATTCCTATTTTTTTATGAATGAAAAAAAATTGGGAGATTGATTTTGATTGGGAGTCACCATTTTAATAACTTTATAGACTTGATAGTAGATTTTATATATTCAAGTGACAATGGAATAAAGAGTTCTAGATATTCAATTTTTTCTAGTATTATGTTTACAAATAAATTTAAAATTGGCTTGAGATCATATAATAGTAGTAAGTTACCAAGACAAGGTTACTCATGGCCAAATCATTAGAATTAATTTATTCCCAATGGTCTATGATGAAAAAACATTCCATTTTAATTTGATTTTCCTGACCTGTGGCTTCATGAGAGTTTACTTGAGAGGAATCAATTTATCTTGGTTTATTAGAAGTTGAGTTAGACCTCTTTTAATGTTAAATAATTACATTTGTTAGTGATCCATGGATATATTATCGTGGAATTATGGATCAATAGTTACATATTTATATTAGAGGATTCAAATTAATATTTTCAAAAACATTTTTCGATAGCCCTTCTAAAAACATCCTCAATTTTAGAAATATTTTAGAATATATATAATGTTATATTTTTTATTTGATAACTCTAAAATATCAGTTTTAAAGGGTCCCATATTAATTTCTAGATGATATTTTGTGATTATGAAGCACCTCATTCTTGTACACTTGTAAAACTCAAACCTTGGTTGTTCCTCTTAGTACTTTAGTTTTGTTTTCTTTCACAAGTCTCATATCTAATTTATATTTTATGCCCCTTAGCCTATATCGCTTAGTCTAAAAAATACTACATTGATGAACAAGGTATTTTAGTTTACCCAAAAATTTTAAAATTTACTTATATTACATGTCTATAAGTTCTAAACCTATACCTACTCTCCTTCTCCCTAGACATTAACATCTATGGAAGACAATAATGTTGATGTTATTGTCATGCCCTGATGCAAGTGTTTAGTTTCTAGAATTCATCTATTATGTAAATTAAATGTATTATAATAGTCATCCTAAATGATTTAATGTGATTTATTACTCCAAAGTATAAATACAAGATCAACCCTCATTCATTCCCCATATATATATATATATATATATATATATATATATATATATATATATATATATATATATACAAAAACCTAGGAAAACCTAAAATAGACCAAAGAACATTTAAAGATCATTTAATTGATAAAATAATCAATATTTATTCCTATTTACATAAAAATAATAGGGATTGCACACATATAGATATTATGTATTAAAAGAACAATAAAAGAGCTTGATTTCTCAAGTTACAAGCTAGGTCACTAGTGTACTTTATTTACACATATTGTATGATTCATAAAGAAGCCAACACATAGGGGAGAACTAAATTATTTTGATGTCATATTTAGAGTGTTAGATATTTAGTTAACATACTTTTATATTAGGTTCATTGGGGTCAACCTAATACGTGTGCCCACTAACCTAGGTTTTTCAATCTCGCTTTGAAGATAAAATGTCAGGGTTTTGCCATTTCACAAGCAATGACAATCCATGACACAAATATGAATGCACTAGTGCCAAGGCAAATCCAAACCCAAAATTATCCATGTGGTTCCATTAAATTATATAAAATAAATTAGTTTTAAACTCAGATAGTAGTAATGATGCAACCATCCTTAGTTGACATTACTATCTAGATAGTCAAAGGTGTCAAACCCAAAATTTGATGATTGTTCTAGAATATCCTTCTCACTTAATTTCAGCATATTCTAGATCTATATTTTTATTATCATTAGAAAAATCTAATTACTTGACTTATTTATCATTTCTATTTATAACACATTTTTAAATTCCATATTTAGATTATCTCAAGATAATAAATTAATTGTATGTTTATATCTAAGTTTAACATTTAATTGGCTTGCTATAGATCTGATTATCAACCTTGTTCCATTTCTTTTTTATTTATCTCATTAACATCTAGATAACCCTAATCTAGATATATTTTAGAGTTAAATATTTTTTCAATATCCACAATGTGATAAATCTTACATTACAAAATTTTCACAATTTATAAAATAATAAATATGAGTACCTTAAAAATTATACTATTGGATTCAAAAGTACATCATATGAGCTAGTACTTAAACCCTCAGATTTGGGATTATAATTTATATTTAGTAGAGGCCTTCTTTCTCCATTAACAAATGGTATTACTTAAATAGTATGAATCATTTACCTATTTATATAAGGTGTGCATAGATATGCTTTTATATAATTACCCATTCACATGAACATAACATATCTCCCTCTAAATACAAAAAGTTTATCCCTTACATGAAGGATAGAGATAGGTTATCGAAGGAGCATTGTGACTAAAAATATGATATGCCTAATCTCTATACGATGAGTTCATAAATGTTACTCAACATGGGGTCAATCCAATGTCCATATATTATGTATTAATCTCAATGTAAAAAAAAATAAAAAAACATCAATGCCAAAAATATTTAATAATAACATTATACATGAGTGCTGCTTATTTTTAACATAACCATATAGATCCTAAACAAGTAAAATCTAATTTCAATGTAATATACTTATAAAAAATGGGATTCAATCTAAAAAATGTACAAAACAAATGAGGTTTGAAAAAATCCTTAAGAAACATAATAATACAAATTTATTATGGTCCTAATGTAATTCAAACATGGGTTTCAGTTATTCCTACCACATCAAGATATGCATTTACACTAAGAACTCTTTGACTATATCAAGTGGAAGTAAAAAATGGTCCAAATTAGTAAGGTATTTCATTTCAATGCAAAGTCACATTAATACATATTTTAAATGATATCATTACATCTTCTACTACACATTCATAATGTGTGGAGGAACATGCTATTTACTTTTTCAACCTATCCAATTATAATGCAAATAATATAAAATATCCAACTTAAGGTTGTAAGCTTCACAATGGGGTAAATATTTATGACCATCCACTAAATGGAATCATAGGATGATATTTATTTTGCAAAAATTTAAAAAATAATTTAAAAAATGAAAAAAATCCAAAAAACCTAAAAACACTTTTGGCCCTTACATGTTCTACTAAATCTTGTGCATCCTTTTGTTAATTATGTGTTGATGGACGAAATTCTTAGTTACTCCTATATACACATAAGTGTAAAACTTATACTTGAATTTGATACATTCATACACAAATAAATGATATATTTTTATTTCATACATTGCACCTCCCTTTACTCATGTCATATGGACACTACGGGCATTTACTTTTTGATCTTGATACACACAAGTTATATGATTATCATGTTTAAGATTACACATGTACTAACACTTGCATATTATCCATGATCATACCTTACACATGGGAATTTATACGTTATACACTTGACATTTTTTCCTAACATATTATATCCATGCGATACTATGAATGTTTATGTTAGTTGCTTATGTTTTACTTTATGCATTGATTGAGTGTTTTGTCTTGATTATTTGAGAATTTAAATATGATCCTCATTTAACATCCCTCGTGCTTATGTATTCCTTAATTTACATGATCATATGTCATGATTTTTTTATAATCAATTAAAAATGTCATTTTTCCTTTATAGACATTTGTCTACGTCATTTCCATTCGATTGTGTAAAATTTGAACATGCCCCTCATTTTCAGTCTACTTTGACCATTACCTTTTGACTTGATTTTGAGTTCTCTTGTGTGTGTGAATGTTTACCTCTTGATCTTGTATTTTTACTATCTAGACATTTACATGATCTTTATCATTCATATTAGGCCTACATGTCATCACATTGGTTTAATGTGATTTAATTATACACCTACCCATAACATGATCCCTTATATATTTCACATGGATACATTCATAGTTTATATAATGGTCTTATCATTTTGAGGTGAGTTAATTAAAAAGTCATATTTTTACCACCTTAAAGGGGGGGAATATTTATAGGGGCATGTAATAGAGACATGTTATCTACAATTGACATAATTTCTAGATTATAGTGGGGACATGCTTTGGATGCATATTCACAACATTCATTTCATATGGTACTTATATTAGTTTTTAGATTAAAATGGAGACATGATTTGGAAGCATATTCTCAAAATTCATTCAATGTAAGGTTCTTATATCAGTTTTTAGATTCATTAGGGGCATGTCATATGGACATGGCTTCGACACATTCACAATTTTCATATTTAGTGAGGGCATGTCATATGGGCATGGATTCCACACATTCACACTTCTCAGACTTCATGCAAAAATACTTTGGAAGAAAATTATCCACACCTATTCAGTATTCAACATCCACAATTTATAGTGGGGGTATGCTTTGAAAACATGTCTTCCATTTTTGTACATTATTAATAGTTTATATTTCTCCATATATGGTGGGGGATTATTATGTAATCATGTTATCAAAACTCACATAGTTATTCGAATTGGTCAAAACACATAGTTATATGATTCTAATTTATAGTTTTGGTAGAATTCTATGCGTTGGTACTATTGCTATACACAATTTTAAAATTATATATATTTAATATGCATATGTTATCAATCATGTCCCTAATATTTCAAAATTCAAATCCACTTCATATTTCAAAACTATTTTATGGACTATTACCATATCACAAACATTTTAGTATTAATACCCCATAGACTTTTATGAAATTTATTGATCTAATCCACTAAAGTAGTTGGTTCACCTTTTTGGTATAGTTGAGGTGTTAAAATCACGCAATATTTCAATTTTTTTAGGTTGGAATTAATGATTCAACATCACCAAGTTATAAGTATCACTGGGTTACATGGTTGAACTAATCTCAACAACCAGGTGGTAACTCATATTTACTCTAATATTGGGGTCATTTAAGTTCCAATATCCCTCTATCTATATATTTTTATTATTGAGTATATTAAATTTAAACTTTTATGTATATTTATCCTAATCTCAGTTTTATATCCTTACAATAATACATCTTTTTGAACAAAAAATGCCAATAGATAATGTAGTTGTATCAATACACAAGTCTACTCCTAGACCTTGTTACTTTAATTTTAATCTATTTAATGTAATTTTGATCTATATTATATGCACTAATTTTATATTGTAACATGATATTGGTTTTAGGTTAGTCACCAATAAATCATTCAATTTGGACACATGAAAATACAAGGTTTATATATATACCAATTACGCATTCATTACCTTAAAACTATAAGTGTCATTACTAAATTAAAAAGGGGAAATGTAGATAATATTTTAAAATTAAATTACACCTTAGTATTGTAAAATTTGAAAACTTAGACCTTGATTTTTACTCTTGGTTATTTTCCTTTTATCCCTTTCATATGTCTCCCATATTCTCTATCTTTTGTCTCCTTTTGCCTATATCTCTTATTTTAACCAGTCTTATATTGATGACCCATGTCTTATTCCTTTCCTAAAATAAATAAAATGTACTTATCTTTAATCTATAAAAGTTATCAACCTATACCTACTCTCCTATGCTTTGAATATTAATGTTTGTGGTAGACAATAGTGTCAACATTATTGTACTATCCTGACACAAGTGTCCAATGCCCTGAAATCAGCTAATGTATAAATGAAAAATATCCTAATGATTGGCCTAAGTTATTTAATATGATTTATAATTCCAAAGGGATTGATATCAATATAATATCCAACCTCATTTACTCCTCACCTACAAAAGCTACCAAAACTATGGATACCTAGAAAAATACCAAAGAGCATTCAAAGAGAAATTAATTGATCAAAACATCCTTATTTGTTCCTATATAAATAACAATCATAAGGACTAGAAACACACATGTTTAAATTACTAAAGTATTAGTCAAAGATACCTATTTTCAAAGTCACAAGATATGTCATTTTTGTACTTGATTTTCACATATTTTATGATTCACACACAAGGAAACACATATGGGATAACTACATTGGTGTCAAGCCATATTCATAGTATTAGCAATGTAGCCAACATCATTTGACATTGGAGTAATTAGGATCAACTTAAAACTATGTTCCCACTAACCCATTTTTTCATAATATCACATAGGATATGGAAAGATAGGATTTCATCATTTCATAATGAGTGATGGTCCATGACCCAGATTTGAATGCACTAGAGTTGAGGTAAAGACAAACTTAGAAGCACATAGGTTATCATATAATATTTAATATTCTATAGAATATAAAGCATAAAACCCAGAAAATAGAGTTGATATGACTACCCTAGGGTAATATTAGTATCTAAAGAGACATAGGTGTCATATCCAAAATCTAGGGATTTTTTTAGAATCTTCTTCCCACCTGCTTTCAACTTATCCTAGATCCAGAACTACATTAGGATCATAATAAGTTAATTACCTTAGGGTTAAATCATAATAATACATACTATTTTTTGGAATAAATATTCCATATACACTGTCATATTATTATCAAATATAATGAGTTTTTGTTATTAAAATTAATCAAATGAATGTGTTTTAAATTACATATAAGAATATGTAGTGCATATAATTTTTCTTCAAATTTTATAAAAATGATTAAGTACCTTTTAGGATTTTTTCTTTTTTTTTAAATGAATATTTGTGTCACATATTAGGACACATTATTATACTTTAAACCTTCACTTATTTGACATTTCTATATAGAGCATAGTTGTACTTTCCATACTAAAATTACCTTAGCATAATTAATTCAGTGTATGCTTATATGTGAGTTTCGAATTTAATTATCATATTATAGATCTTATCATAAATTTTTTTCCATTTCATTTATATATACCTATTTAACATCTATATAACCCCAATCTATATATTTTTAGGGTTAAACACCATTACAACACACAAATGTAATCAATAAAAAGCAGGTAAACATACATAGGGAAAATCCAAACAAAGAAAGTCAATTTCATTGAAAAATATAGTAAACTAATAGGAAAATACCACCAATATTTATCAAAGATATAAAAACAAAAAAAATTATAAGAATATTAGAATTAAGGCAAGGGTTAAGGGTAAGACTCCTTTGTGTCAGTATATTTGACAAATGTAATGGTATCTTCTTTCTTACTTTCATATTTATAGAGATGGCCCTTAGTTATCTTATTGGGGACATGTTCAAAGTCTTTCATTTCATTTTTCTATCTCCTAGTTACTGTTTTGATAGTTGCTTTATTTTTTTTTGATTGGTTGACACATGATGGTCTATTGCACGTTTGTCGTCTTGCCCCCCCCCTTTTTCTTTGGCTAGCTTCCCCCACCTCTCCCTTACTACATGGTTCATTTAATTATTATTTTTCTTCATCATAGAAGCTTATCCTTCATCTTATATCTAATTTTAGCATTTATTTGGTATGTTATAGATCTAATTATCACCCTTGTGCCATTTCATTTATATATACCTATTTAACATCTAGACAACACCAATCTAGAAATTTTTAGGGTTAAACACCACTACAACACCAAAATATATTCAATATAAAAATGAGAAAAACATACATATAAAAAACCCCCACTAGATCCCAAACAAAGAAAGTCAATTTCATTGAAAAAGATAGTAAACTAGTAGGAAACTAACACTGGTGTTTAACAATGATATCAAAACCAAAAATTTGATAAGAAGACTAAAAGTAAGGAAAGGGTTAAGGGTAAGACTCTTTTACATTAGTTTATTTGACTAATGTAATGATATATGCCTTATTTCTTTCATGTTTCTATAGATGGCCTTAAGTTCTCTTACTAGGGCCTTATGTAGAGTCTTTTGCTTCATTATTTCACCTCCTAGTCAATGTTTTGGTATTTTTTTTCTTGGATGACACATGATGGTTTGTTGAGCACTTATCCCCTTTCCTTTTATTATTTTGGCTAGCCTCCCTCACCTCCACCTTACTACATGTTTCATTTACTTCTTATTTTCCTTCATCATAGAATCCTGTTCATTGATCTTGAATAAGTGATAGTTGGGACCTCATATTCATCACTTCATCTATCATATCATTGCATATAAATTGTTGCATGGAAATTTTTTTCTCCATCTTCTCCAAGCTCTTTTCAAGTTCCATATTTTTTTAATTTTTTGGGTTAGGGGGATTAGGGCATTTCCTTTTATACACGGCCCTCTATTTCCCTCTCAAGATGGTATAAGGGGTCTCCTTTGACTTGATAAAGGCATCCTTCTCCTTATACTTTATTTTTATTTTATCCTCTTTCTCAATAGGGGTATTATAATATTCAAATGAATTCACCTCCTGGGTGACGATTTATCCCCCTGAGTTACCTTTTCCTCTTTAGTGTTATCTTCTAATTCATCTTCACCATGATCACTTCAGTTACTTCAACCATTTATTTTACTGACAAGGACTCACCCCTCTTGACTATTAATAAAATGAGGCCCTGGTTTAGTAAAATAGTGCAACATTTTGACTTGTAGAAAGTCATAGTGACCTCTAATAATATTAGAAAGAAAAAGGGAAGATAAATTTTGTGCCTTATTAAATGATTTATAATAAAGAAGTGGTGTGAGAGAATGACACTAAATTTAGTCTCTATCATAATGTATTTCATGATTTGAAGGTAAAATTCTAGTTATTTCCTCAGAAACTCAAACTTAGGATAACCCTTCTACTTATGGACAATGGGTTTATCTATTCATAAAATTTATTAATTAGTTCCTCCCCATGTTTATTATTATCGAAGGTATTATTCACCTAAAAATCCATAGTAGTCACCTCTCTAACGTCTTCCTTAGTGATGTTTATCTATAGGCCTCTCATTTTATCAACACCTTTCTCCTAGCCTCTTATGAAATCCTTGGAGATGGCAGAATATGACAAATAATTTTGGTCATCGAACTAGTGAGCCCCCTCTTGAGAGTTTGTTCCGAACTATTAGGTATTATTTGGCTTCAATATAAGAATTAGGTTCATATTTGTCTTATTCACCTCCAATAGTTTCCCATTTATTATAATTTAGGGTCTCACTATAAATTGGCTTCAACTTGAGTTTCTTTCATTCTAAATTAGTCATGACTAGTGTTTTAATGATGGTGAAGCTCATTCATCTCCTATCATGATTCGATCTTGGTTTTATTGACTTGTAATGCGTGATGAAATTATTGCATTAGATTTCATAGGCTATGAGTATTTTCATTTAATTATATTCCATCAAAGGATCACCCTCCTTTCCTAGAGGTTGTGAATTTTGTAATGCCAATTAAAATGACTATGCTTATATGGCTTGGTAAATCTTGTATATTATTCCATAGATTATAAGAGGGGATAAAAACATTAATATTGGCCAAAATATCCACCCATTTATTAGTTTCTCTATAAGTGTACGATATTGAGACTTTTTTGAAATGTTGTAAGATAATTTTGTCATCCTCAATTTCTCTTTTGATAGATTAAGAGGGTATAATTTTTCTCAATTTACCAATAAAGATATTATTGCCAATAAAGACCCTATCAAATTTAATATTAAAGATGTTTTTACTCTAATTTTTCATGTGTTTCAAATATATTTGAAGCTCTTGATAATTAATTTTTATAATGTTCCATTATTTTTATTATAGTATGATGAGATCAAATTTACATCAAACATTATTTATTTTCATAGAAATTTTTTCTCCCATGTTCTTATTCTTATATAATACATATTTATTCCTATCAAAATAGATCCTTAATAAATGATACTTGAATAACATTTATTAATTATTATACATTTTTGATTTCATTTCACATTTATGTTTAATTTTTATATCTAATAGGGTTTTACATATTTTTAATTTCATTTAATGTTTATTCATTATGATAGAGAATCAATGTTTCATGATTTTGGAGAGGATGATCATGTGGACATGTTTTTAAAAGGCACAAAAGTTGTAGACGTCATAGTCTATCTAAATAGAATGACACTACATTGTAGACATATGGGAAGAGGATTTAATGTTGTTTATGTTGACATAATATTGGACAAAAAAGTATATATTTCTTTATTTACTTGATATAGTTGAAACCTTAGTAGATTCCAACGAAAAAATATACTACATTCCATTGGAAGAGAGTTATTTATCAAATAATGTAGATCGATCCATTCCCATAGTTTGTATTGATTACATTTTTAGTGACTTAGAGGATTATCATGACATTAAAGAGGGATATTTTAGTGATGATAGTGAAAGCACCATTAGTTATACAAGACATAAAGTTAGAATTGGTTTTATCATAAATAATGTTATTCTCAAACATAAACATGTTATAACATAGATAATGACATAACCCAAGGTTTTGTAACTCATGTTTTAGAATACCATTAAATTCATGAAGAGATATTGGGACCCTTGATGTTTGGTGTAATGCTTTAAAATGTTCTAAATTATTGTTTTTATTGTTCAAAGTTACTACAACCCAATAAATTAATAGCTTGGAAAATAAAATATTTGAGTTTTTTTGGAAATAATAATAACCCTTATGGTGAATAAAATTAGTGCTCAATTGGATTGTTCATACAATATATGTATTGGTAAACATTGAAGTTCAAGGGAGTTGCTACCAAATTGATCTATTTATACTCATCTATGAGGATACATGGTACAACTCAAAGGAATAGATTCCAAAACCTTTGGTGTGCATATTTGTAGAGTATTCATCCCTCCTTTTAAAGGATGCACCCTATCTAATAGATCTCTCATATAATGCCCTACTACGCAATTAGCTGATAAAAAAGTTATTCTATAGATGTGAGATTAAAATAAGTCCTATATGATATTGAGATGGACATGTGGATTTTATTACAATAGTGAAAAAATTCATATAGTATATATAATTTATTTTGATTCCACTAAATAAAAAAATTCAAAAAGAAATGATCAAAATAACCTATAATGCTAAAAAATGTGAAAAAATGAATGCCCCTCTACCCAATTTATCAAGTCAAAATATGGATGAGGATATAAATTGGTGAATTTTTTTTATAAAGTGGATAATATGAAAAATTAATTTTAAAAATTTGATGATCTCAAAAAAATTACCCTAGCTTCAGTCACATTTCTATGGCATGAAATTAAACCCATGAATGAAGAAGATAGAAAGTGTTTTGTGTTAGATGGATTAAAAACAAATGTCATGTTTAATTCAGGAGATGAATCTATGGAGGTGTATAAATTAATATATGATGGGATGGATGTTTTTTAGAATGGATGGCCCAAAACTTATGGGTACCCAAGGAGTACCTTCTAGAGTCAAAGTAGACTGGATAAATGATCACAAGCATGTAGTAAATTGTAACACTGATAAAGAGAAATAAAGATCAAATTCCACTTTAATAGTTACTTTAATAGAATAAATGGTTGAGATAAATTATGATATTTCACCATAATTAAGCCATTGTGTATGACATGATAGATTAAAAATTCTTAAAACATTGCTTCTTGCATTCTACACATATAATTTAATATGAAAGAAGTGTCATGATGATTTTAAATTATTGAAACCTTCACTAATTTAACAACCAAGTTTCCATAAGCTAATTATAAATATATTTCAACATGTTTTGATTGCATAGAATTACTTATTCTCCAATTATGATGAGTGTATGGATATGTATAATAAATGTAGAGCCTCCATACGCCCAAAAACACACTCAAAACCTAAAGAGGAACTAATATGGCAGAATGAATACATCCAAAGTTGTCATTTATATTAATACTCCATAAATTAAAATTAAAGGACTAACCTCAAGGATTATTGAGTGTTATGCATGATAAAATAGACAAAATAAAAAATTCCACATCGAGAATGGGAAAAAAGCAAAGTAAATAAGTAATGTTATGAACCTCCCAATTAATTTGATTAGTATGCTCACACATTGACACAAGACTAGGGATTTTGGTGACTTTGACCTACTAATTATTCACCATGGAGAAAACTACATAGTCACATCATTAGCTTTATATGTCAGGATGTTCAAATAACCCATCATTAATGAGTATGCGGATGTATTTTACACTTGTGGATCATATAAAAAACCATTACATAATGCACTATTATAAATTTAAGTGCATGATAAGTGTAAAGGGTAAAATTAAAAATGTGTACATGTTGAAATAAATAATCCTATTGTTAGGAAAAGTACTTATTTCAAAATACAACAATTGATTCTCTACCTACAACTGTATAATTCTTCCAATGACAAAAAAATAGTACCTTATTTGTATTTGTATCAATGTTGATATCAAGAAGGGTATTCATTATTGTGTATGTATGTTTATTCCCAATGGGACATAACCATGAAGATATAGATGGGACTCTTGGTAGATTAGCAACATTATAATGGAAAATAGACACATTTTCTTTTCCATATATCATGAAAACTGATAGACCATGCCAAGAGTGTTCAAGTGCATTCACTTATTACATTATTAATGAATTGTACGTGTTTAAATCCTTTGTGTAGCCACACTTATTTTATAGGAGCTAAAATATAATGGGTATTAGCAAATGTAATATGTTCAGGTTCCATGTTATGGATGATATACAAATGATGGAATATAAATAAAAGCCAAAATATATCAAATGGTCTTATATTATTCTATTATTGTGTAAAAATGATAATGATGAACCAAACATTTTGGAATGGAATCCTCCTCTACCAACCGTCAAAGAACTCAAATAAATGAAAGATCTAGAAAAAAGGAATAAAAGCATATATATTAAACATTGGGGAAAAGAGTAACAAGGGGAGGTAGAGAATACTTAATTCTAATGATAACATATTTGGAAAATGTTTTGTGTACTGTGAATATATCTTTTATAAATTATAGCAAGATGTCAAATCTTTATTTTTGGCCACAAACAATACAATAAAATTACTTCTATGACCAAATAATTGGAGCCATTCATTTCCATAGATAGTACTATATTATTGAACATATTCCAAGTAATAATGATATTTATGTTGGGTCTATTTTTGGAATATCTAAACAAGGATTCAATCCATTGATGGGTGTGTATGTGAGACAAATGCTTTTATCACAATAAGAAAATTAAAATGAAAATGCATGGATGGGAAGGGTATATGGGGATATTTACCTTAAACTAAAATGTGCTAATATGGCTAAAAAGGTGACAATTCAATATTGTAAACTTTTGGGAACAAAAATTGGAGAATCATTATATTGGGATTATTTGACACTTAGTAAAATATGGATCAAATTAGAAGAAATTAAATAAGAATTGATATAGATAGCATCATTTTCATGGATGCCAAATACAAAATGGAAAGATGTATCAATTAATATTCCTTAAAAAGGACATGATGCCATTAAATGATACCTTGCCCTACTTTAATAGGGTAATGAATACTAAGGTGAAACTATTGAAGGTCATAAATTAATATGTGATACATGTTGTCTTGGGATATGGGTATTTTGAAATTTATATTCCAAATCAGGAGCCAATAACTTGTCCTTGTATGTATACCATAATTATTTAATATGAATTGAAGATTGACATTAATTTCTTCTATTTCATCAGCTTTAATTCAATCTATTTAGTGTTGCTTCTATTCAACCTTTTTATTATTTACCCATTAACAAGGTAACCATATTGTTTATTAAATATGAGTGTAAGACTAAGATATTTTGTAGAATATTAATTTACATAATTGTGGAGAGTTAATAATATATTTTGATTATTATTAAAGGATTTAATCAAAATAATTTTCAAATAGTTTTCATTTACTAGCATCATTCTACTTAAGTTCATGGGATATGTGCTAGTAGCAATGCAAATCTATACATTTTGGGGTTATGTCACACTATGTTGATGATATGTATTTAGAAAATACAACACAAGTTGGTGATGCATGGAGGAGAGGCTTGTGAAACATTAAACTACAAGGAAATTATTTCAAGTTTAGGATTCATTTATCAGGAATATGTGGAGATATCGATGTCTATTTTATTCTCAACATGGCATCAATGAAATGTGCAGATCTATTAGAACTTTTAGTTCACTTTATCTCTCCATATTTACACCTTTCTATGCCCACAATTAGATGCTAACATAGTTGGGATCATATGTTAACTAGAAAATAAAAGGGGCATTTATGGACATGTGAGTTTGTGCATTTTGCATTAAAATATGAATGGGTCCATTAGACATAAAGATATCATATACTATGTGTTATGAAAGTTAAATTTGTGAAACTTGATTTAAAATGTATTTGAGGGATTGCTCATCATGTCAACTACCATGACTAAATTATTTTTTGAGTACCATAAAATAAGAGGTCGAAGTGTTTACATCATTTAACCATGAACTCTAAGGATTAATTCACAAGTCAAAGCACAAGATTATCACATAAAAAAATAACTAGTCAGTCAACAAATTTAGTCCAAGACATTGCTAATGCAATTGGGTGCCATGTGGCTACTCTGGATCTATTCAAACTTATTCCATTAGGGTTTTGGATGCACCATTTATCACATTTATGAGACCCTAATTCTAATTCTAAATGACTGGCCGTCTGATCTTCCAGGCTCTGGGATGATGACACTTGATAGTTCTTCTAGCATTTGGGACCCCAAATGCATTAAGTCATTAGGGCCTAATCCCCTAATGCCTCTAAAGTTTTGAGGGCCCAAGAAGATACCAAGTGGTAGCATTTTGAAGCTCTTAACCCAAGGAAGATTAAACTATTGAGAGATTATCACAAATAAAATAAATTTATTCAATATTTATTTATACAAGTATTCAATCCATTGATGGATGTGTATGTGGCTTAAAATAGGAGGTTTTAATATTCTTAATTTTTTCAAAAAAAATTAGATGAAGCATTGCATTCAGATTGTTTGATAGCTATTATAACATGAATCAAACAAGTTACACAATCTAGTTATCCCCCTTCATGTCGGACTTTCTTATACATTATTATTTAATAAATATATAGTAACTAAATGACTTAAAGTGCATTAATGTGGCTACGAAGTGATTAATTATTTTTATGAATACACTAGTACATAAAGCAGGAAATTTAAAAAATTTGATTAATGTATGTGGCAACCATCTTAATTTTACAAGAACATATGTATTTTACATAAGTCTAAAGGAATAATATGAGCAATAAAGTCCTATATTATTATCTTGGGTGGAATGGTACATTCCCATTCTAACTATTGAGATAAGAATAGTGACCTCCAAATTGATAATATGAACAAAAAAGTCATATGCTATTATTTAATCTAGAAAGGATGCTTGTCCATTCTACATAAGATAATTAAGAATAATAATATGTATGTTTTAGATTGGATACATAGGCAATAAAAAGTTTTATCATGTATTTGTACATGGTGACAATGAGTGTGTTTTATAATTTTACATTAATATTTTTAAATTTTCCATGTCTCAATGTGATTGGTTAATATATGATAAATTTTAGATAAATATTAAATATTATTATAATGATTATAATTAAACAATAGTATGACAACTATGGGATCACATTATTTAAACCATCATAATCTATTTCAATTACTCGACCACGCTCAATTATTGATCCTTTTTTCTTGAATATAAACTTAAAAGTAATAAATCATTTAAAATATTATTGAAATTTAATTCCACATTAAAATTTGAAATCCAAAAATAATTATATTGGAATCCAATATCATTCTAATTAAAATCAATAATAACAATATTAAAATTCAATACCTTATTATTAAAAACTAATAATAACATTATAAAAATCTAATTTTA
The DNA here is from genome assembly GCA_037957365.1 of Torreya grandis. Lineage (NCBI taxonomy): Eukaryota > Viridiplantae > Streptophyta > Pinopsida > Cupressales > Taxaceae > Torreya > Torreya grandis. The sequence continues at coordinate 5,137,813 of JARHVA010000452.1, forward strand.
ATAATTATAAAACCTAAAATAACCATATAAAAATTTAATTTCAAAATAAATATATATATATATATATATATATATATAAACCTAAATTCTTAAGAATATGTCTAGATTTCATGAAATCATGGTTTTATTTACTTGTGCGAATATTAAAGCTTTGTCACTGGAGTAAATGTAGGAATCCATAGTCAAATATTTGTACGTGCATAGAATATTAAATGAAAATAATGACGTGGCGTAGGGCTTGGTATGCATTAGCGATCTCACTTTCACTACTTGCTATAAGTTGTTTGAGTTCTACTTTAATAAAATTTTGAGTTGAAGACTTTGTTTTTGCATCCTGTCAGATGCTTTCCAGGAATGGACAATTTCGGTGCTTGATGGCTCTTCGAAGATTCTTGGATGAAGAGAAATATACCATTGTTTCTCTAGCATGGACAAATCCAGATAATAATTTCTGTAAGATGAAATATAGACGATACCAAAAAAAAGCAACCCAAAACAAGTTCTAAAAGGAGATAACTAGCAAGATCACTTTTAAACGCCATGGTTAAACAGATAAAAAATTTAAAGAATCTATCCGTGATTTATTTGGTCTTTTTGTGTTAGAGGGTCCTTTAGACATCTCCCTATGAACTTAGGCCTTACACATGGAATGGAAATCTGCGGTTGGTAGGTAGTAACTCGGCAATAAAAAGGAAATGTGCAAATGGTTTTACAAATGGAAGCAATAAAAGATGCTCGAGACTCCATTCCTGGTTGGCCTTGATATTTTCCAAGATTTTAAAGCCCGTATGCCATGTTTAAATAATACATACAGTCTCGGAAATTCTATCCTCACTCTGCTCGAAAACACGATTAACAAGCTAAGGAAAATGAGTGAAGTGCAAAGCGATAAAATGCTGCATTCACTAGACCTTTTTCCTCTGGGAGGGCATGCAAGACCGAATGCAGAGTAGTTATAAGGAAGTACGTTCATAACACAGATTGGAAAATATCTCAAGCGGAATACCTGTTATGTGTGGTGCGCATTTTGTAGAGCAAATCTTCGTGTTCATGGCCATAGAGTGTAACATTTAATGTTTTGGAGGCAATATACCCAGGCTGCTTCTCAAGCTTGGCCAATTTGATCGAGTAAAGAGGAGGATCTAACCAACACTGCAGCGTGGCTTGTTGAGTCCATTGGAACATCACTATCCGGAGCTGCGAGACGGCGAAACTTCACCCCACATCAACCGTGCAACATGATTTATAAGCCTGTTAAATATGCGCAGACAAAAAAATCGTACGAATGTCACTTCCCGCCGTTTTGCTTAGGGATATAGTAACATCCAGATTCCCCCGAGCTGCAGATTTTGTTAGAATCGTCTCTAGCAATCGTCAATGGATTTTCATTCAGTTTTTTAATAGGTGGTTTTAATATATTTAATTGTGGGATTAGTAAAACAAGAATTTTTTTAATTTCTATATTAATATTTTGTTAATCTTTTAATTTTATGTTCTATGTGATAATGTGATCTTAAATCGAATTTGAACCAGATTTCTTGAAACAAATACATATGTTTTAATTATTACATTATAACTTGAAAATAAAATTTTGACATCTTTTTAAATAATTAAATTAATTTAAAATTAGCTCTTAAAATGTAAATGGGACTTACAAATTAATATTATATTGCATGTTTTAAATATCTTGGGTCTTCTTTTGACATGTGATGATGCTTTATATTTCTCACTACTATCTTGCAACTTTCTTCTTATTCCTTGTAAATTATGCATATATTCTACAAACGTTTCAACATTAACACTAACTCAATCTGTAATTGATAATTGTAACAAATCTAAAATATCCATAGGATTTCTTCCACAAATAATTTAAAATGTTGATTTTCTTGTTGACCTATTCACTCAACTATTATATACAAACTCAACATGCGGTAAAGAAAAATTTCATTTCATGGGCTTCTCTCCCACTATGCATCTCAACAAATTTTCCAAGCTCCTATTCACAACTTCAGTCTGTCAATCTATTTGTGAGTGATATGCACTACTGAATTTAAGCTTAGTACCCATCTTCTTCCAAAAAGTCCTCCAAAAATGACATATAAATTTCATGTTCTTATCTATTATAACACCATGCAATCTCACAATATTCTTAAAAAATAATTTTGCAACTCAATTGACATCATTGAATTTCTTAAATGTAATAAAATGAACCATTTTATAAAATATATCTACAACAAAAATTGAATCATTACCTCTCTGTGTTTAGTAATCCAAACCTAAAATCCATACTCAAATCTATCCATAGTCCTCTTAGCACTAGCAATAGCATGCATAGTCTAATATGCAATGTATATCCTTTAGCCATTTGACATATCCTGCACCTTGAAACATACTTTATCACATCTCTATTCATCTTTGGCCAAAAATACTTTTCTTCCACTAAAGCTATTACCTTCATCTTACTAAAATGTCAAGCCAAATCTCCACTATGTAATTATCTTATTATATTGTCCCATAGAGACCCAACGAGAATGCATAATTATTTCTATTTGAAAAGATAACCTTCTTGTATAAGATACTCATCATGCATAGTATTTGTCCCTCTTTTTCATGGACTTTTGCATTGTTCAACTATCTTGTCAAAATATGGATTAGTATCATATAATTTTTTGACATCTTCAAATACAACTACTTCATTCACCATAGTAGTTAATAATGCTACTCTCTTGCTTAAGGCATCAACTACTTGATTCGATTGTATTGATTTATGTTTCAACATAAAAGTGTATCCCTACAAGAAAGAAATCCACATTGCATGCCTACTATTCAACTTATTTTTTGTATTCACACACTTTAAAGTCTCATGATCTATAAATAGGATAAATTATATAAACACTAGATAATGCCTCTAATGTCTTAATGCGTGTACAATTGAATAAAGTTTAACATCATAAGTATAATACTTAGTCCTTACCTCATTTAATTTCTCACTAAAATATACTATTGGCTTTCCTTCTTGACTTGACACAATACCAATTACCACAAATGAAGCATCACAATCAACCTTAAATACTTGGTTAAAATATGATAATGTTAAAATTGATTTTTTTGTAATCTTCTGATAAAAAAATACAAATCCTTCTATGGCTTCTCTAGTCCATGCAAATTTCTTCCCTCTCATGAAATCTATTATTGGTGCCATAATACTACTAAATGTTTCATAAACTTTATGTAAAAATTTGTTAAACCTTGAAAAATTCTTACGTCTATAATGCTTTTCGAAATAGTCCACTCAATAATTACCATTATATTTTATTCATCCATTCTCATACCTACTGAAATTACAAATCTCAAAAATACCAAAATATTCTACATAAACTCACACTTTTTCAAATTTGCACACAACTTCTACTTTCTTAACAAATCTAGTATAATTCTCAAATATTGTGAGTGTTCTTCTTTAGTCTTATTGAATATTGATATTTCATCAAAATAAACAACAAAAAACTTACCAATATATTCTCATAGCACTGTATTCATCATCTACATAAATGTGTTATTTGTATTAGATAAACCAAATGACATCACCATCCACTTATATAAGTCAACCCTAGTCTTGAATGTAGTTTTTCACTCACCTCCTTTACGAGTTTAAATCTGATAATGACTACTCCTTAAATCAATCTTGAAAAACTATTTTGCTCCTACAAGCACATCCATCATATCATCTAAATGAGGTATAATAAATCTATACTAGATTGTAATTTTATTGATTTATCTACCATCCACATACATTCTTAATCCTCCATCTTTATTTGGAATTAGAAATGTTGGTGTTTCACATCGACTCATACTCTCCTTTATCTAATTCTTTCTTAACAAATCAATAACTTGTATATCTAATTTTACATGTTCTATCAAACTCATTATATAAGATGCTTGATTGAGTAGAGATAATCATGAGATCAAATTAATGTGATGCTAAATATCTCCCTTTGGTGGTAAACCATCTAATAACTCAACATGTATAACATCTATATATTCCTTCAATAATATTTTTGCTTTTTTTAGTATTTTCATCATTTTTGTGTTTTTATTCATTGCTACTAATACATAACAATAACCTTTGACCTTCATATATTAGATAAATTCTTTAGTAAAGAACATAATTTCTATCTTCTCTTCCTCTTTAAGAGGTAACAAGACTACCTTTGTACCACATTTCCAAAAAGTATACGTGTTCTTTGATCCATCTTGAATTACTTTCCAGTTAGATTGCCACAATCTTCCCAATAAAAAATGGCATGCATCTATTAGAATAACATGTATCTATAAAGATTAAATGCATCCATATAGATTAAGACACTTTTTACATTGAAGATTTAGTTTCTCTATCATTTTTTTAGAAACCATATTTTCACAACTACCACCATCTATAATTAATTTATATATCTTTCCACTTGAAGTACATCTTGTTTCAAAAATGTTTAATCATAGCCATGCATCACCACCTTCTTTATTCTACACTTGTTCTTTTCTTGGAGAAATAGTTGTTCTTCTCATCATGAGATTTTGTCCAACATCTACTAGTGCAAATTTAGTATTTTGCTCTTATATATCAACCTCAACTAGATTAACTCTTAGGTGTTCCTCTTGCCTCCTTTCTTGATCTTGATAGTTTAGACACTCAAATGCTATGTGTCCTTCTCCACATATATAAAAACCATAATATATGTGTTAATTAAAAAACCATCTTGTGATACCATCATAACTTTGTCCTCTCTAATTTTTTTTTCCTCTTTGTTGGTATTGAAATTGTTGTCTATTGTCATCTTTCCTTTTTACACCACAAATAATTCACCTCTATTGGTATTAGGCTCATCTATCATGGTATTAAACCAAACTCATCCCCTTATTGGAGGGAATCCACCTCTTCTTAGTTCAAGAGACATTCTTTTACAATTCCATTGATTTTATTTTTCTTCTACCTTCAAAGCTAATTGATAAGCCTCCTCTATTCAAAGTATTATATGAATGCTTAAGTCATCTTGAATATTAAATTTAAAACCTTTTACATACCTCACACCCATCTGTAATTCTATTTCACCATGCTCCATTAATTTTTAAATCTTCTAAAACTCATATGTATACTCTTATATACTATGATCTTTTTGCCTCAAATTTTAAAATATTATGTATAGGGTTTATGCATAATCCATAGGAGGAAATTTATCCCTCGACTTTTTCTCCATATTTTTTCATGAATTAATCTTATCTTTACCTTTTGTATATCTCTCTTTCTACAAGTGATCCCACCAAATCATTGCACAACCTTTCAATTTTGTGCATGCAAACTTTACCTTCTTGTCTTCTCTCATAGTCTTCTACTCGAAGAACTTCTTCATGCTATTTATCTAATTTAATAACTCTTATATTTTTAAACTACCTCTATAATATGGAACATCAACCTTGATTCCTTCATTTCTTCCTTCTAAAGCCAAAACCATCCTCTCTTCCATCCATTGTCATTGTTCTTATTATTTTTCATTTTGATGAACTTCTTCATCATGATTTGTGTCTTTTTTAGCTTCATCACCACCTTGTCTTCTTCTTTGATTAGTGATAGCCTCTATTAATTATTACACTTACCTCTAAAACTCTTCTATAGTCTAGTTTATCTATGCAATACCTCCACATCCTCTCACCATTTCATACTCCTCCAAGATTCAATTTTACTTCAATACAAGATAATAAAACTAAAAACTATCAAGATAATAAATTATCAATAGATAAAGCTTCTAAAAATAATAACTTGTAACGATTCATATTGAATGAATAGAAATAATTATAAACCCAAACATTAATTAATTGAACCTCAACTCAAAATTAGAGTTGACATGTAAAATTAAAAAATAAAATAAAATAAAAATAAAAACCACAAAATTTTTAAAAAAAAAATTAGTAGGAACTATTTTTAGTTAGTTTTGCATGTAAGTGTGTGGAGCTTTAAAAATATTCTAACATACTCTAAACACTAAAATTAGTCTATGGGATGAAATTCAATGAAGTTGACATCTTGTTCTCAAAATATACAACTTTTCTAAATAGAAAATACTCAAACAAATTAATAAACAGTAATTTTGAGACCCTTAGATGATCACGTATGGCCTTTGAAAAATATCACAAACAAATTTAATTTGATATATCAGCTTATGTCAACATCAAACATTTTGAGATGGTCATTTTGGTATGTGAAATAACTCAAAGAGAGCTACAGGTCAAAAATTATGGCCTTTAAGAGTTTGTCTAATTTTTTTGCATCATATTGATTTGAGTGCCAATAAAATCATTATTTACATTATTTTTATCTATATATTGATATTAGTGTGAGGAAAAAACTCTTCCATACTTTTAGATATTTTACACTCCATTTTTTACATGTAATGCTAATATGCAACACAATCTCTTAAAATGACAAATCTTTTGTTATGTAATAAAATTGAATACTATAAAAATAAGAAAAAACAATTAGATAAAATTATTGAAATAATACTCATATTGATTCATATTTAATAATTTAAATATTAACAAACCATGCATAAATAAACTTCAACTTGGAATTAGAGTTGACATATAAAATTCAAAACTTTACAAATAAATAAAACTCGATTTGTTATTTTTAATAGCAGTTATTTTTAATAAGTTTCATATGTAAGCACATGTAGCTCTAAAAATCTCCTAAAATAAACTAAATATTAAAATTAATCTATCGAATAAATATCAATTAATGTTCAAGTTTAGTTACAAAAATATATAATTTCAAAAATTAGAAAAGTACTAAAAAAAATATTAAATTATAATTTTAGATCTTTAAATAGTCATGTATGACCTTTAAATTTTTTCAAAAAAAATCTTAATTGAATAAGTTAAATTATGATTGCATTGAACTTTTTCAGATAATCATTTTAACATGAAAATGGACTCAAATAAAACTACAAATCAAAAGATATAGTCTATAGAAATTTGACCTCTTTTTTTACATCACTACAAATATCCCATATTCAATGTGCTATAATTTTCACATGCATTTATAACTAAAATACAGATTTTCTTGAATGATCAAAAGTTTTAGGATTATGCTTTGTAAGATCCTCTACACGGTAAGGGTAGTGTTAAAATATTTATTTTAATTTACATATTAATCTGATTTAATATTTGGCCATATTCACATTGATTTAATATTTGTCTTATATTCACCTCCACATGTTTATAAGAAAAAAATATTAAAGCAATGGTCTTATGTTTTGTATTAATTGCATTTGTTTGGTTGTTTCTCTTGTGGTCATTTGTTTTTAAGTGTTAATAGTTTTTGAATGGATATTATTTTGGGTGGTTTTTTAGATCTTGTTCCTTATCTGTATTTTAAAATCGGTTTATTGTTCCAATTAAAGATGTTAAAGTATTTTGAGTGTATGGGGAATGTACTTAGTTTTTATTTTTATTATCAATTTATATTGAAATTTTTTTTTTTTTTTTTTTTGTTTTTTTTTTTTATAAAAAAATTTAAGAAGTTTTAATGTTAAAATTTATTATGTATATTATTTGAATGAAAATAAAAAATAAAAATATATCATTTATTTGATTTTGGATTGGTTGAAATACATCAATGACAATATCTTCTTAGATTAAAAGTATTTTTTTTTTTAAAAAAAAATTAAAAATATAAAAAAGTTTTATAAGTATTCATTTAAAGACAATCAATTCTTATATTTCACATTAAAACATAAATTATAAAAAAATTGATTAAAATATTTAACAGCATATCAATATAGTAAACAACCTTCAACTATTATATAAATATTATATTTTTCATCTACTTCAATAAAATAAAAATATATAATTAAATATTTTTAAAAATATAGGTACTAATGCTGAGAACATAACTTATTTTATCATTAAAAATATATAATTGTATTGGTAAGTAATGATGGCATTATTAAGGTGTTAATAGCATTTTCTCTCAATGCTGATTTGGGACAAACATAATTGGTAATTGGTTTGTAAGTTTGTTTTGCACAAAATATAATTTAATATGAATTGAGGAATAAAATAATATACTATTTTTTATTTTGTATATATTAATAGAAATACACATTAAAAAATAAACTCTAAAACTCAACATACCAATAAAATAGCATCTTTAATTTTTATGTGCACAAGATTTATTGGAAGGAATAATTGAGATTTTCCTCTACTCATAAGATGCCTCAATGGAATATGATGAAAAGTAAACTGTGGTGTGATTAAACTAAGATCATAACTAAGGTCACATCAAAATAAGTATGTTGAGATGAAGTTTAATGATAATTCTTTATTAATCCAAAATTAGTACTGATGAACATGGTCTCTAATTTCATTGTCACACATTAATGTAAAATGTGTGTTAGTGTATATGCGTTATGTTTCAAATAACAATTGTATATTATTAATAACTTTTTTAAGAATAGTATTAGAAAGTTTTATAATAATCAATATGATAATAATTATTGGATTTCTCTAAAATTTACATAAATATTTAACAATATTGTAAATTTTAATATGTTTTTAAATACCAAATTAACTAGAATACTTATAATTAATATATTTTGGACATGCAGGATTCTGTATTATAAATACACGTCGATTTATGTGCTTCAATTGTTTCTATTATCGAGAGTGTGCGCTTTAAATTCGAAATTTTCCTCTTCTATTTCATGTGCCATTTGATGGGATTTCAGATGATGGGTGTTATTGCTGGTTCAGAACAGAATAGAAGACATTAGATGATTGCAGTTCATTGTAGTGGCAAGACCCCTATCCAAACAAGGTCAAGTCAAGGCAGCCATTGCTGCATCAGTAATTCCTAAACTTAGAATAGTGGCCTCTGCCAGGATAATGTCGATAGGGTCTCAATCAGAGTCTAGGAGAATATATTTTATTCCTTGAAGAAAAGTTAGCTGCATAATGAATTCCCAATTTGGAATCTTGGTATATTGTGTATCTAAAGAGACATGGTTTCGAGATTGTGTTAAGGACGACATAGATTGTATTGGCTTGTGCAGATTAATGTTAGTTCATAACAAAGAAAACATTTTTGGTGGTCTCGCTTAATGTTCCCTGGATAAATTCAGTGACCTGCCGAATCTGTCCCTTTCTGTGTAATTGAATCTTCTTCCCTCTTTCTGTCTCTTCTTCGATGTTTCAAATATTATTCATTTTTTGGTGTACTGCTAGTGGCCCGGATTCTGTGTTTTATATTTGCCTGCTACAAAGCATTTATTGATCCTAACGATATTTATCATTTTGTAATATATATGTAAGCTTTAATCTTTATCATTTTGTGTTTGGATGGGTGATTCAAAGTGACAATGGGTTTGGTGGCAGATTTCTATTCCTCTTTTCCTTTTTTTTCTTTTAAATTTTGCCTCAGCGATTTTAGCATCAACATTTTCAAAAAAAAATTTCAATTTTTTTACAGTTACGCAACCCCTATATATATATAGGCTGTAGAATTATGCATTGTAATTTCACCATAAAGATTCTTATGTCAACTCTACCGCAAATTTTGCATCTGACATAAGTTGTGTCAGAATATGTTTGTTATAGCTGTGATATAATATTTAATTTTATTTATCAAAAACTAGATAAATTTAGAAAATTATAACTATTAATTTCATAATGTAAACTTGCATTGCAGCAAATTGATGGCATATAGCGTACCATGTTTCAAAGAACCAAATATTTTTTAACCATGTGAATAAAAGCTTTATAGTTTTTATTATGGGAGGCTCCCTTTTTATTATGAATCATGATATCAATAATTCTCGCTTTGTTAATGTTGTGTTCATTCTACATACTTCGAAGAAATGAATGAAAATCAATTATAAAGGATGTTTTGATTATGATTTCCAAATCTAACCAATAATTTTAAAAGTTTCACTTATAATGCCTTTCACTTCCTATCTCAATCTAAATTTGGGAGGATGATTAAAAAATAACTATTGAAAACTTGCTTTCTCAAAAAATCATATTAAAATGTTGATGTGCAAGAGTTTGGTTTGGCAATGGTAACATTTTTATTAAACCAATGCAACCCAGCCAACATATGTTAATGATTTGAGTATCTCTACTACCTTTGAACACAACAAAAAAATTAATGTGTTTGAGTCACATCACTCGCTAAAAATGAATTTATTGTGAGTTTGAGTCACACTACCCACCATCATCCTCTGCTCTGTCCATCCATGCCATCATACTTGCTCAACATAATAAATTATTTTTAGATAGTTCAAAGACTGTAATGAATATTAATAGAAAATAAATAACATGTTTCCCTACAACATCTTTATATTTCAACCAAATGGCATGGTTTCACTAAATGCAATGTCAAACTGATCATTTAACTTCTTCCACCACACTCTTAGGTCATACTAAAATTACTAAGCAATAAAAACCTTATTTATCTTAATATTGATTGTGAAATCATTCAATTTATAAATCTAAATAAGCATTTCAATAAATTATTATGAAAGTATTCAATTTATTAATCCTAATAATCATTTCAATAACTTACTTTCTATATAAAGAACATTAAAACAATATCATTTGTGATCCCTGACAATTTGAGCCATTTGATCTTACCACAGTTTACCATTTTTGTAGATCTAACCTTGTACTAATGACATCGACATCAACATTTTGTCCCATGCCTACATGTTCATCCATAAAACCTATCTCCTCTTAGATGTGTTATCACATAGCTCCTATAACATTTGTCTTGTAGACCTCAGCTCGTCTGTAATGATAGTGACATAACAACATTCATCTATTATGAATCAATTATTACCACCTCTTGTAATGGTTCAACTAATGATTCATCTCCGTCCACTATATATTAATATACACTTCCATTATTTGTAGTTAGTAACTTATAAAATAATGGTGCTAGGGAGAACATAGACACTAGACACCTAATTTATCAGATATTATACAACACTTTGCTATTATAGATCTACATTGGTTATCATCATCTTCTCTACTTTCCTTTTCCATTAACACATTGCATATTCATATTTTTTTTCATTCATAATTGGATTATGTTCACAACCCTCTTAAATCCATTTGAGTAGGTTGTCTACCAGGTCTCCTCATAGACTCTAGACCAGTGGTATTAGAGAATTCACACATCATATAATATTTTAAGTGGTATTATAGTGTATTTGAATTATATCCTTATTTTTATGTCCAATCATATGATATCTAATTACAAGATACTAAGGATCGAGACTCTCATCCCTTCATTGTACGTTCTTTCACATCCTCAAATGGAAGACAAATATTTAATGATGTTATCTTTAGAAATGTAAGAAAAAATGATAGACCATGTATTGTACAAATAATGCAAATAATTTGAATAATGCCATGCACACGAATAAGTAATCATCATTGATGATTTATTGTTACTTCTAAAATAACAAGCTCCTTTCAATGCCTATTGTTGAGCAAGTTTGACTTTTTAGTCAAACGGAGGCACCTGTAGGCAAAAACTTGATTTTTTTGCTCTATAAAGGATTTAAATAGATTTTATAAGGTGTCCAAAGGGTCAATTAATGTAATTTCATGTTATTCTACCTTTATTTATTAGTTCCCTAGATCTATTTGTCATTTTTGGGTCTTTTAGAGGACATTTTAAGTGTATTTAATGATTTGTATAGATTTTTTGGGAAGTATGCAAGTGTAAAAAGGTAATATCATGTTCCATGTGTCTTATGGAGTCTTTATTATCTATCCCTACCTTAAATTTGGTATGTTGATCAACAAAGAGTAATTTTTTCTCAAAAATAGGAGATTTTTGGCACTTGTACAGACTTCCCAAGTCCATCATCAACCAAAAACTATGGGTGGGGCGTCTCTTCAGATCCTCACCCTCATTTACATGTTTTTACTTCAATTACAATTCAAAAAATCTCTTTTTCAACTCATTTTTCTTGTTTTCTCCATTGCCATACAAAGAAGGCTCAACTTTAAATACTCACCATGAGTCATACAATTCAAGTTGGAGGAAATTATTTAGGGGGTAGATGGGGATATGAGTATACTCCACATACATAGTAATAAGTTGAAAATTGGTTCATTTTCCACTATGAACAATCATCAACCCCTGAAGCAACTTTTTGAGAGTTTAAATCCAAAAGGTAGTCTCTTTTTGAACCTATTTTAGCTTTCTTCATGCAAGATTGATGTTTTTTTGTATTTAAGGTGTCCCAAGATGGTTTTCATGATGTTTTAATTCTCCTATTTTGTTTGGAGGTTTCAATCTTATGAGAAAGCATCTTCTAGGCTTGCAAAAGGCTTGAATTTGCACTAACAATCACTTCACCTACTTTGGAAACATTTCCTTCATGTTGTGAAGAGTGTTTAAATATGTCTTTGGGATGATACATATGTTTCCCATGAATAGAAGAATTTATATCTTATTTTGTGGTGCTTCGGGAAATTTTTCCTTTTGTTTTCTTACTTCTTCATGACCTCCTTGCATAACATAGTCACAAATCTCCACCTACAGGAGTATGTTGATTTCATCAATGGGATTTGAAGGTTATGACATGGTATTCCAAGCTTGGGAGACCTCATGAATGCATTTAATTGTTGGGAAAAGGCACGTATATATTAAAAATAAGTAAATTTGGAGAAAGGTCTCAGTTATGCTTGTGAAAGGAGAATGTCATCTATAGTAAATGCCATATATAACTCTTATAGAGCTGTTACAATGGGATAATCAATCCATTTTTATGTTCCTTGCCATAGATAATTCCTAAACAAGCCTATTGATTATCCCCATTGACAAGAAAGGTGGTAAAACATCAAAATGGAGTAAGGATTGAAGTCAGGCCTATTGGCTGTAAAATGGCCAAATAATGATCCTAGATGTTCTAAATAATTACATAGATTGAAGAGGGAATTGTTCTAGAAGACCCCATTAAGATAATTTAATTACATAGGGTACACTCATCAACCATATAAAATTTGAGGGCTAGAGGGTAAGTACAAGGTTTGTTTTAAGCTCCTCCAAAATGACAAAAAAGGTACTAAAACTTAGCAATGCTATCTACAAGATTCCAAGAGAGATTAGATGTCTGCACTATGTGTGAAAGTGATAAGACTTGTCTAGTAGGGGGAAAATTTTCAAAATGCTATATCAATCAGTCCTGAGCACATAGGTCATAAAGGAGAGTCATATTGCATGATATGACCTTTCTTTAGACCATCCCCTATCCATACATAAGATACAAAGAGGTAATAAATGAAAATTTTGAGAAATTGGTACAAAAGATGGTATGAAAGGTTCATAAATAAAAGGTAGAGCGTAAGTGTGGGGCCACCCTAAACTAAATACAATCTAAATGAGCTCCAAATCTCCCAAACATACTTCAAATTACATAATAAAAACAACCTATAGGCTTAGGAATGCACACCTACAACCTACTTATGAAGCTAGTCTCATTCAGGGTGGTAAGGAGTTTATAAGCTCAAATGAGGTATGTGGATGAGATATATGAAGGAAATGAGATGCTATAGAGATCATCAACAATTGGTACACATTTTTAGAGTCTTGAGCTCCACCATGAATAACTATAGGCCTAGAAGGAATGAAAAATAGCCACCTACAGTTGGGCAGATAGTGGGATGAAGATTATGACATTTGGAGGAATATTAGAGAATTTTAGGGCTAAAAAAAGATTGAAAAGATGAACCAAATGACTTGGGGTATCTACATGAATTTCCAAAGCATCCATCAAAACAAACTTCATGTCGTTCCCATCCTAAAATACCCACAGGCCTATAAATTGCTACCTACAGTAGTATTGATGAGACAATGGGCAGTTCTAGGTACAAAAGGACATATGAAGCTTGGTAAGGTGAAAAATAAAGATAAAAAAAATGAAAATTAGTTAAAAATTATTGGGTGAGAGTTGGTGAACACTCACCCTAATTCTAAGATCAAAATAATGCACCTACAAGCATGACAAATGGTCTCTACCATAGTCAAGATAGAAGAAACCTCCTTGTGGACCAAAACATGTATTGACAGGGTTTGGAGGTTAAACATACAAAATCAAAGCATGAATTAAGTTTCATGACCTAACAACATGAAAAATAAGTCCACATCCATAGAATAGATCCATGAACTACCTATAGATAATGTCTTAAACACTGTCTCAGTCTTAGAGGATAGTGAGTAATTGAAAGGCCTAAAAGTGTCAAAAGGGCTAGGGTTGAAATATGGATCACATTGGCATATCAAGGTGAGTCAAAAAATGGAATATGTAATGTGTTAAAACCTTGGTCAAAATATTTAATGAAAGTCACCCAAAATAAAGAAAGGAGATCCCTTACCCATTGCCACAGCTAAACAAGGTCATAAACAAGAGATGAACACGTGAAAATTTGGTGCTATAACAAATAGAAGATCATTTCAAGTAATTTGAGGTGGATCCATAATGATAAAATGATTTATATTACATGCCTAAAACACCTTTCCATAAATTAAAAAACCTTTCACCTAAGATAAAATTAACTCAGTCCGTACACTCAATCATGGTAAGGAAATACATGAAATGAGGCCATGTGAAAGCATGAGAAGTTTTTTTTTTAATATAAAGTGAAATATAGGTGGTTGAAATAGGTTTTTTATATAAAAAATTATCCCGAAAAATTCCTAATCAAACCCAAAACATTTATTGAAACCTCAAAAATAAGCCAACCCTGCTTACCCTCATAGTCATGGACCTTCAAAAGGTCTGCTTAACAAATTTGGAGAGTTGAGGGGGAAAAAGGAGGATCTAAAAGATAAAATTTGGTAGGAATGATAATTTTTACACCTAAAAAACTCCCAAGTAATTGGATTTGATTATATATCAAGGTAAATCCTCTCTATTTTTTCTAGGAGTAGGGTCACTTTTACCTTGCACAAGGGGATAGTTTCGACAAAAAGAGGTAAGGATTTTATAATCTAGAGGAAATTTATGAAAAACTAAGAAAACTTTCTATGATTATGGAAATTAAATATGACATACTACACAACAAGGGTTGCAGTCAAACCCCATAGGCACACCCAAGAGTAAGAGGCCAATTTGAGGGGAACTATGTGTTTTGGCCTAATATATGATTTATAATTACTTGATTAATAATTTTATGGATGTATTATATATTATAAATCCATTATAGTTCAAATAAATTGATGGGAGTGTCAGGTTGGGTCTCAAAACATAAGTAGACCTATTGACATAGCATGTCCCTTGTTCTAAAATAGGGGTGAATTTCATTTTGGAATCTGTCTGAGCTCTCAAAAGTGTTTGAAAATGTTTATAGGTCATAATAATAGGTGATAAAACTATAATTTGTAAAATTAAATCATAAATTATCCATTATTAGCTTGGGAGGTGCTCAATCCCTATCAAAATGCTCAAAAATAGCTTAAATGCCAACTTAAGGAGCTAAGAACATTCATAAGCATTTTCATGTTATATGAAGATGTTTAGAGGAGTTAGAAAGATACATGAGAATCCCTATGTGGAATTTATAAATGAATCCAAATTATTTTCTTTATGAACAAATGTTAAGAGACTAGATCACTCAAAAACCCTTACAAACCCTAATTCTTAACATAATGGTGGAAATCAAACCAAAAGTGCAATCAAATGGATGAATTATACTAGGTATATAAAATAAAATTTGTATAAGACACTTATTGTATTCTATACATGTGTTTTTCTTGTATATAATTATACGCAATAGGGGAAAACATGGTCTGTTTTGTCCATTTTTAGAGGTGTGTAAGCTAGAGAAATAATTAGGAGATGAAACCAAATTTGGGATAAATATTTAATATTGTGATAAATAAAAAATTTCATATGATCTCATGATTCATCCTATCAGTTCTAAAACTAGGCCCTCACTTTCAGCCAGTCGAGTGAGCCAGAATAGTCAACATTTGGAAAAGTGATGAAAACCAATAAGGGAGGCCTTTTAGATGTTTTTTTTAATTGAAACTAATGATTTGGGAGTCTTTGAAAGGTGTCATTCCCTATTTTTCATGGATAATTTTTTGTGTTTGAGGAGATTTTAATGCCAAATGGAGAATATGCATGGAAAAGAGGATTTTGAAAGTACCTGAAATGATTGTGCATGTCCACAAAAATAGGAATGATCAGATACCAGACCAATGCATGGATGATGTTACTTGTAACCACTCCTATCTTTTAAAACTATCACACTTCAAGTGTTTTTGGTAAAATATGAGTTTTTAAAGGCAAGTCAAGTAGGTAGTTTCTTATGCAAAATTGGTAGTTTTATGCCACCTTTCACCTTCTTTGTGAGCTATTTTGATAAGTGTACCTTTGAATTGGCATGGTTTATCTCATTCCTCTTTAAAATATAAATTTAACTAATTATTAATTGGTGACACATGTCCATGTGACCCTTGGACTTCTTTCTCTCTCTCCTTCTCTCAAACTCTATAAGAGTTTGCCATTTTGGCGTTGTATGGATGCTCCACCTAAGTACGATGAAGCCCTACTGAATTTTACACCTTATGATCAATAAAATAATAAATTTTTTACCTCTCTCATGAATTTTCATAGTGTTCTCTACTTGAATTCTCAATTTTCTTAGTGAATACCATAGATTCCTTAGTATTATGCTTTGTTATCTCGCTTATTTTCAGCCTCTTCTTGTAGGGCATGTGAAGTGTTCAAGAGATGTTCATGGTTAAAGTGAGCATTCTTTTCATTAGAGTCATCCAATACATCCTATCTAGTCCTCTTAGCCTTACACATCATCTAGGACCACATAATTTAATATTGATGTAAGAGGACATAGATTTGGTAAATAGTATGTTTTAGCTAGTTCTTTGGTCTCAAGTGTCATATAAATGTTTTTGGAAGTCATAAAATTGACCTGGTGTATCACCTTCATAGTTTAGGTTTGATTTATGTTATTCTCAACCCTTTTCAACCCCTCTAGTTGATAGCAATATAAGTATGAGCTTAAATGGTGCATCAAGGGAAGTTATCCCCTAATCGAGAGGTTCATCTCACAAGTTTGCTCACCCACAACAATTGAGATGTCACCATTTTGAAACTAAGATTACAGGCCTATAAAAACTCTTCTCATAGGGTGCCTCCAAGTGACAACAATTTTTGGCACACTTGGTGAGACTCTTGTTGCAAGAGTTGGAGGATTTTTGGTGTTATCCTTCAATACATCTGCCTTCAGAGGCATTTTTCAAGCACCAATGGTGAATCTAAATATGAATCATATGGTTTAGCAATCAGGTATTCCAAATTATTCATATATTTTCCATGTCCTTGTTTCAAAATGAAGCTTTCAAGGTTGGTCTTGATGTTGATTTTTTCCCTCTAGAAGTGGGTGAGACATTACAAGCTTTGCCTCTTTCCCTTCAAAGTGAGCAAATAAATTGTTAAGCACAAAATATACTAAAGTGGGGGTAAATCAGTCTATTATATATCTTTTACTTAATCTAATTTATTTTTTTAACCACTTAATCACACATTCAAGATATGTAATAAAATTGAAATAATAATATGCACCACCAGAGAGAGAGAGAGAGAGAGAGAGAGAGAGAGAGAGAGAGAGAGAGAGAGAGAGAGACCATATTTTTACATGGAAACCCAAAGTGGGAAAAACCATGGAGAATAATCTCAAGAATATGAATGAGTACCTACTCAATATACAAATTTTGCAAGCACCAACTTGCAGGATCACCAACCCCTTTATCGAGCACCAACACAACAACTATTTGTGAGCACCAACCTATAGGAGCACCAACCCCTCCTATGTATAAAACACAACTATCTCTCAATATTACTTACTCAACAAATGACAGAAGTCTACAATATCTCCTACTTTTGTCTCTTCAAAAATAAATACAAACCATGCACTCTCTTGCATATTACAAATGGCTTCTCAAGCCTTTATTTATAGCTTTCCAAATGAACTTTGGCATTCACCCTTTGTGACCCTTCATTCCTCATGGAAAATGGCACCAAACTTACATAACCTTTGTATCCATGCATTTGAAAAGTCATATGGTGACCCTTCATAAGCAAAAGTGTCCTTTCTTATTTTGTCTTTATCTTGGTGACTTTTCATATTCCTCAAAGTGTCCCTTCATGGAAAAATTCACCATACCCTCTTTTATTTTCACATGGTGACTCTTGGAATTCCCCAAGATGACTCTTCATGAGAAAATACATCCCACTCCTCTTTCGTCTTTTACCCCATGACTCTCTGACCTCTCCATGGGCCCTCTTTTGACTTATATGAAACTAAAAGTATATTCATTAATATTAAATAAATATTAACACACATGATCCAAAATATGAATATTAAAAATAACATTAAATGCAATGAGGCATTTATCACCAATAATGGTAGACCTTTAACATCAATGAAAATATTTATAATAATCTCCCCCTTTGTCATTGATGGCAACCTCAAACTAGAACTTTCACCTCTTGAAACCTACACATACTGCCATCTAAAAAACATACAGTAACTCCCCCTTACTGTAGCAACCTATACTTTTTTCTACACATATACCTATACCTATACGTATTATTCTCCACCTTTGACATCAATGATAAAGAGCCTACCTAGATCTAGCACTTAGCTCCCCCTCAACTGATGCTAAGCCTCAATGGTAGGAAGTACAAGAAATTACTCCCAAATTCTACCATAGATAATCAAATGTGTATATTAGTAGTGCCTTTGTTAAAATATCTACAATCTACTCTATAGTAATGATATACTCCATCTTAACCTATTGATCTATAATTTACTCTCTCAAGAATTGATATCTAATGGGAATATATTTTGTTCTTGAATGCATCATTGGATTATTTGAAATATTAATAGAACTTGTGTTATCATAAAAAATAAAAATAGGTTCATCATATTTTACCTTGATATCTTCTAAATTTTGCTTCATCCAAAGCACATAATTACAACACAATACCGCTGCAATATATTCTTCAGCTATAGAAAGTGATATTGAATTCTTCTTCTTACCTAGCCATGATGATAAGCTATCACGAAGGAAGAAAGATCCTCTAATTTTACTCTTTCTATCATCCAAGTAACCTACCAAATATAAATCTGTATAATCAACAAAAGTTAAATCTCTACCTATAGGAAACCACAATCCATAATCGAGTGTCCCCTTGATATATCTAAATATTCTCTTCACCAACTGGACATGACTATCTTTTAGAGCTGACTTATATCTTGAAACCATACCTACTGCATGCATGATGTCTAGCCTCAATGCTATCAAATATAAAAGACTACCAATCATAGATCTATACAAAGATTGATCTACAACAGGTGAATCTTCATCCTTGCTCACCTTATTTCCTATACACATTGGTGTGCCAACTGGTGCACAATCCTCAAAACCAAATTTATTCAACATTTCTTTGGCATATTTATTTTGAGATATAAAAATTCCTTTATCTGACTGAAATATTTGTGACCCTAAGAAAAATGATAGTTTTTTAAGCATAGACATCTCAAATTCCTTTTGCATATTATTAGATTTTTTTTTTTGTTATTTTCTCAATGTTTCCTCCAAAAATGATGTCACCAACATATATGATAACAATAAATTTATGCTCACCTGCTGGTTTGATATGGAGATTACTATCAGCAAATCCTCTTTTAAATTTTTTACCCTATATGTACTTATCCAGTCTTGCATACCAAGCTCTAGGAGCTTGTTTCAATCTATAAATTTCTTTCTTCAATGTTTATATATGGATACTACTATTAGAGAGAATAAATCCCTTAGGCTAATTAACATAGACCTCTTCTTATAGATTCTCATTTAAGAAGGAAGATTTGACATCCATTTGAAACACTTTAAAATTTTAAAACACTACATATGTAAGAATCATTCTAATAGCCTCTAGCATTGCCACTGGTGCAAAATTTTATTCAAAATGTATTCCATTGATCTGAGCATATCTTTTACATACTAATCTTGTTTTATTCCTAGTCATTTTTTTAATTTTCATTCAGCTTATTTATGTAAACCCATTTTATTACTATGACATTGTGATCTTTTGGTCTAGGCACTAATTCTCAAGTATTAATCTTTTCTATCTAATTTAATTCTTCATCCATTTCCTTAACCCAATTTTTATCATGTTTGGCTTCTAAAATAGTTTTAGGATGAATTTTGGATAACAAAGAAAAATTAACTTGCTCAGATTCACTTACCATCATTCTTCTGGTGTGAATTCCTCCATTTATGTCCCTGATGATGTCACTTTCATTATGATTTATCTCAACATATTTGGATGGATTTTTGGTGTCCTTTTTCTCCTTCTTCTCATCTTCATATAATTCTTCAAAATCTTCCTCTTCAATGATTTTAGGAATCTCTACTAGATCACTGATTCTTTGTGTTCCATCTTCTTCTATCCTGACACTTGTACTTTCAACAATTTTCTTGGTTCCTTTGTTATAACATTCATAAGCTTAAATTTTACAAGAATAACTAGGAAATATACTTTCATCTTCTTTGTATTCAAACTTACCAAGTTTTTCATTGGTTCTCTTTATGAAGCATCTGCTACCAAAAACCTTGAAATAATCAACTATTGTTGGTTTGTCTTTCTATAGCTCATAAGTAGTCTTGTCACTATTGACCCTAAATAATGCTCTGTTCTAAATATGCACTACTATAGCAACTATCTCTGTCTAATATTTATCTAGTATCTTACATTCATTTAGCATTGTCCTTACCATCATCTAAACTATTCTATTTCTCTACTCAACTACTCCATTTTGCTGTGGAGTTCTAGCTATTGAATAATGTCTCTTTATTCCATGGTCTTCACAAAACTCAATAAATTGATTTGACATGAATTATGTTCCTTGATCTAATCTTGGACACTTAATCTTCAAACTGGTTTCATTCTCAACTAATGTTTTGAATTCTTTGAAATGTCTAAAATATTTTGATTTTTTCTTTAAAATTATTGCCCAAATCATACGTGAAAAATCATCAATAAGAAACATGAAATATTTCTCACCTTGAGAACTCTAATTTCTCATAGGTCCACATAGATTAGTGTGAACAAGCTCTAACATCTATGTGGTTGAGTACTCTTTTGTTTTGAGCCTCCTTCTGGCCTACTTCCCATGCTAACAAGGTTCTCAAAGTGTGTAAGATTGCTTTGTAATCTTTGGATGATTTTTTACTGCTTGATTTTTGCTAATGTTGACAAGATTTTAAAAATTTATGTGACCCATTGTCCTTTGACATAGCCAACTTTATTCAATCTGAATCAAACAACATATTTAACTTTTGATGTCTCATAACATATAGAAATTATTGCATGTTCTCTAAGCATCTGCAATCAACACATCTAAATATTTTCTTCTAATTTCACAACCTTCATTATAAAAATATAGTGTCCCTGATAACATATTTAACGTACACTTAAAATATAATGCTTAAGACCTTCTATATATAAAATATTTTTAGTTTTAATTATATCATTATCTAGCCTTAGTGCACCTTTTTTAGCAATTCTAGTAGTCGTATTATCTTCAAATTTCATTATTACACCATTGATCTTCTTCAAGGTTATTAACTTATTTTTGTCTACTATCATGTGCCTTGAACATAAAATATCAAAAAACCATGGATTTTCTTCATTTCTTGCATAAAAAGTTGTTTGTACCAACTTATATTTTTCATGTTGTTTCTTTTTCCATGAACCTGTCCAAAAAAATTTCTTGATGAATGGAGCCTTGAAACTGTGGTCCTTCTTGACTAACTCAAACATGCTTCTATATTACTATACTATGTGTCCAAATTTTTTATAATTGTAACTTATTATGGCCTTATCATTAAATCTTGGTATAGGAACAAAAGAGTTGTGGCTTCTACTTGACTTTGCATGACTTTCTTTCTCCTTATTTTTAAAATTGCTAGCCTTTTTTCGACATTCTATTTTCTTATGACCATATCTATTACAATAAAAATAATAACCATAAAAATAGGACCTATTTATGTATCTCTGACCTGATTACCTTTCATAGCTCTATTCCCTCCATCTTTCTTTGTTTGAGATGTCCTTTGTATTCTTAACTTCTTCCCTTTTTATTTCCTCTTTTGTAAGAGCTTCAGCATAGCTCTTTTCTTTTTCTTTGTCTATGAAAGTAGTGACCTCCCCTTTCTATTTTTCAAATCTAATACATATTATCTAACATTGATTTTTTATTTTCCAATATATTATTCAATATATTATTGTTATTCTCAAATTTTGAATCATTGTCTACTCTATCATTGATTGCTTTATTTATTTTCTCAAGATCTACTTTTAAAGAAGCAATTTCAATAGCATACCTTTCACATTATTTACTTACTATTTGTAACTATGCCATTAGATCTTGTTAATTCTTCTTGGCTTCTTTAAAGTGTGCTTGTATATATTCAATTATTTCCTTTGACTCCATTTCATTTTTCTCAATTTGAAGCTTTAATCTTTGATTCTTCTTTTCAAGAAATTTTAACTCTTCTAAGGCAAAAATAAGTTCTCCTTTTGGATTCACTTTAGCTTCATCCTATTCTTCTTCTTGATCATCTATACTTTTTCTTGTGGAGGCATCTTTATGTATGGCCATGAATATAATCTCTTCTTCATCTAAATCACTGATCCACTATCTTTGGCTAAGCTAAGATCTTTAGAATACAAACTCCTCTCCTTGAATCCCTTGAATTTTCCTTTGAAATCATTCTTGTATGTATACTTTCCTTCTTATTGTCACCATTACCCTTATTTAGGCACTTAACTGAAAAATGTCCAATCTTTCCATAATTAAAACATTTAAAAGCTAATTTTCCTTGATATTTATTGTGCCCTTTTCAGCTTACAAATGAATAGAGATCCATTTTCATTTTCATTATTTCTAGAACTGTCACTTGATTCTTGAATCTTATAGCCTTCTCTTTCTTTGATGTATTAAAATCAACTTTTCTCTTTGAGGGTTTCTCTTGTTCTATTTGTATTTCATATGTCATAAGAATACAATGTAGCTCATCCATCTTTATCTTGGCTAAATTTTTCATCTCTTCAATTGCTAAAACTTTTGCATTATATCTCAATGATAAACATCTCAAAAAATTTTGAACCACAATTGATTCTTCTAACTTTTCTCCCAGACCTTGAATCTAATTAACTATTTGATCAATATGAAAAATATATCTTGATATATTTTGTTCCTCTTCCATCTTCATACTCTCAAACTATCTTTTGAAAGTCTAAATCATAGCTTGTTGAACCTTTCTGTCACCTTTGGAAATATTCTCAAGTTTTACTTAAGTTTCATGAGTAGATTTACATTGCACAAATTTAACAAATTTTGATTAATATAAACCACATAAAATAGTATTTAAAGCTTTAGCATTATTTTCACTTGCCTTCTTTTCTACCAAAGTAGTTATAAGTATCTGTGGCTCTTCATATTCCTCGACCACTACTTGGCAAATGTCGAATCCAAGGGACATCAAATAAGTCTTCATCCTTATGCTCCAAAAATCATAATTTATCTCATCAAACAAAGGTGCCTTATTTATATAAAAACCTTTATGGGATCCATCCATCATCCTTTCCTAATCTACCTTCAATGTATAAAACTTTTTTCTAAAGGAACTTGCTATGATACCAATTGTTAAGCATAAAATATATTGAGAGGGTGGGTGAATCAGTATATTATATATCTCTTCCATAATTTAATTTATTTTTTTAACCATTTAGTCACACATTCAAGATATGCAATAAAATTGAATCAATAATATGCACCACATGAGAGAGAGAGAGAGAGAGAGAGAGAGAGAGAGAGAGAGAGAGAGAGAGAGAGAGAGAGAGAGAGAGAGAGAGAGAGAGAGAGAGTATTTTTATGTGGAAACCCAAAGTGGAAAAAACCATAAAGAACAATCTCAAGTATATGAATGAGCACCAACTCAAAATGTAAAGTTCACAAGCACCAACTTGTAGGAGCACCAACCCTTTTACTGAGCACCAAGATAGAAAATATTTGTGAGAGCTAACCCATACAAGCACCAACCCCTTTCAAATATTTATGAGCACCAACTCACAAGAGCACCAACCCCTCTTGTGGATAAGACAAAACTATCTCTCAATGTTGCTTACTCAACAAATGATAGAACTCTCCAATATCTCGTGCTTTTCTCTCTTTGAAAACAAATACAAACCATGAACTCTCTTGCATATTAAAAATGGATTCTCAATCTTTTATTTATAGATTTAAAAATGACCTTTGACATTCACCCTTGGTTACCCTTCAATCCTCATCCAAAATGACACTAAACTTGTATGACCCTTTATATCCTTACATTTCAAAAGTCATATGGTGATCCTTC
This sequence comes from Torreya grandis, assembly GCA_037957365.1. Lineage (NCBI taxonomy): Eukaryota > Viridiplantae > Streptophyta > Pinopsida > Cupressales > Taxaceae > Torreya > Torreya grandis. The sequence continues at coordinate 5,162,330 of JARHVA010000452.1, forward strand.
ATAAGAAAAATCATCCTTTGCTCTTTTGTCTTTATCTTGGTGACTTTTCATATTCATAAAAGTGTCCCTTCATGTAAAAGTGAACCATACCCTCTTTTATCTTCACATGGTGACTCTTAATATTCATGAAGATGACTCTTCATGAGAAAATACATCCCATTCCTCTTTCGTCTTTTATCCCATGACTCTTTCACTTCTCTATGGGCCCTGTTTTGAATTATATGCAACCAAAACTATATTCATTAATACTAAATAAATATTAACACACATTATCCAAGATATGAAAATTAAAAACACCATTAAATGCGATGGGGCCTTTATCACCAATAACGCTAGATCTTTGACATCAATGACAAAATTTCCCACACTTGGTCAACTTGATTTTGATCCCTACTAACCTTGTTTTGATACTTATTAGGACCAATATGATGCTCCTGAATTCCCATATGACCTTATACAGCCTTTTCATGAGTTGTATCAGCCATATTATCAAATTTTTCTATGTCTTGTGACTAGTCAACTTAGTCCTTTCTCCAATCAGCCCATTTCCACCTTGAAACAAACTCTTTTGGGATATGAGAAATATATGCTAGATCTTGATACTGAAAGGATATGTGTTGAAAGTATTCCTAGTCATTATATCCATAAAGTGATAAATGAATTGGAGTTATTCAAGAGAGAGTGGGCACTTATTGAGAGAGCCAATTGGCAAAGGCTCACAAGTGAGATGCTAGATGTGAGTGGCCTAGTGTCTTCTTTAGAAGATAGATTCAAAACTCATGAATGTTAATATTACCAAACCCATAAGCCTTTGTATCCACCACCATAAATGTCATATAATCTATAAATTACCCCTACTCATGAGACAAACCAAATCTATCAAAGCCTATCTTCTTCAAATCAGTTGGAGGAGAAAGTTTGAACAAGAAACCTTGTGTTTGAGACCCATCTTGATAGGCAGATTAAAATTTAAAATATGCATTTGAAATAGTCCATGTTGGTTTGAAAATAATTGGATATAAATCCTTAACTTCCCTCTCACATTACTTCTCCATCACTTCAAAATGAGAGTTCTAGTATAAAGGTCTCAAGCTAGAGTCAAATTGCAGAATCATAGGGAAAGGAGGAACCAAGTCTTGATAAAGGAGATGAAGTTGTAGATAAATTTTGAAATGGAGTTCATATTATTCAAAAACTTCTTACTCCACATAAATAAAATATTTTTATTCTTAATACCTTAAGTTGGAATAAGGTAGTATAATAATGGAGAAAGGAAGAGAAAAGCATTGTCAAAGAACTACAAGTTGAAGATGAAGTTAAAACTTTACAATCCCATCCCACCCTTCCTCAAGAAACCTAATCTCTTCCATTTTAAATGTATCATAACCCTACTCATCATGATGATATATATGATCCCAAATAAAGGATTTTATAAGATAATCTATCTAAGCAGTTTGAAGAATTAGAGTCAAGGATGATGTTGCTTAGTCAAGGTGTGATAGAAGGTTTAGACCTAACATAATATCCTATGTCTAAACACACCCTATCTACACCTATTCAAGATATTTATAAAGATATAATTGATTTGGATGGAGTTCTTGTCATGTGGAAGGAAAAGAGAATCATTTGGTATTAGACCAAGGTTTACCTCCTCTTCCCCATGAGCTTCTCAAAGAACACCCACTCCTCATTCCCAATCTAACTTTGAGCTCTATTTCACACCTTCACCAAAAAATTCCTCTTGTCTTCATCATATCAACATTTATATTTATGGAAATATATAAAAATATCATAAATAGAATCCCTTGGTAGAAGCAAATGAACAAGATCAAGTTTACCCCATAGCTGATCAAGATGGCTTCATAGCTGATTATGAGGAGTAAATTATCATAGAATATTTCCTTGATCAACTAGAAGATAAATCATCAAATCTTTCTTCTATAATTTAATATATACATATCCATGAATGAGGTAATAAAGACTTGGAAGAATAAAACTCTATAGGTGAGCATGATATTATGAATGAATACTACAAGGTTGAAGATGTAATGGTATTGGGTGACCAAGATAAGGAGAACAAGGATGACTGGTAGATGTAAATAAAGCTCTTTCAAGAGGTTGAAGAACTTTACCAAGTTTTAAATCAAGTTCATAATAAGATAAGTGTGAAGTCTTCTATTAAATATAATGACCAAGAGTGGTAAGAGTTCACAAAACTCCTTGATGAGCTAGGAGAGCTTGCAATATAAAAGAGTCCTAGTCTTGTTAAGAACATCATGGAGAATAAGAATGGAGACCTTGTTGAAAGACAACTTGAGGCTATAGTTTAAGAAACATTCAAATAAGTTGAGGTTGTTTGGTTGCAAGGATATTTCTTCTCCATGACCAATTTACTTGGATCTACCTGCTTCTCATGCAAGATCATGCCAAGGAAGTTGCCAAACATCATCAAAGTGTTAGAGGTGATAATGCTAAAGTTCAAGATGTTATATACCTCATCCATCCCTTATTGATAAAAGATAATAATATTATCAATCTTTCCCTTTGATCTAGGAGGGAAATCATTCTTAGGTTCTTAACTGTTATATAGTAGTTGTCTTTTGTTTCTCCTAAGTGCCTTAAGCACATGTATGTGTCTTTTTCTTTTATGTGTTTGCGGTAGTCACTAGTTATCTTTGTCAATGGTCAAATCCCCTTATTTTCTTAAATATTTGGATGAATCCTAAATATAATGGACTAATAAGGCTACTGGTCTAGTTAGTATTGCAGGCATACTACCCCCATGAGTCACCAAATTGTTGACCAAGTTTGACTTTCTACTCAAACTAGGGCACCTATAGGAAAATAATGATTTTTTGGGTCTATATGGGGTTTAAATATATGTTCTAAGTTGTATAAATGGTCAATTAATGTCATTTCATGTTATTATACCTTTATTTATTAGTTTCCTAGGTCTATTTATCATTTTTGGGTCTTTTAGAGGTCATTTTAAGTGATTTTAATACTTTGTAGGGATTTCTTGGGAATATTTCAAGTTTGAAAAGGTTATATCACATCTCGTGTGTCCTATGGAGTATTTATTATCCATCCATAACTGAAATTTTGTAGTTTGATCAAGAAAGTGTAGCTTTTCCTAAAAAATAAGAGATTTTTGGCACTTATACAGACTTCCCAAGTCCATCATTAGCTAAAAAATGTGGTTGGGGTGTCTATTAATCTCCCCAAACTCATTTAAACATTTTTATTTCAATTATAATGCAAAAAATCTCTTTTACAACTCATTTTTCTTGTTTTCTCCATTGGGATATAGAGAAGGCCCAACTTCAAAAACTCACCATGCGCTGTATAGTTCAAGTTCAATGAGATTATTTTGGGGGTGGATAGGTATCTGAGTATACTCAAAATCTGTCATAATAATAATTTGTAATTTTTTGCATCCTCCTCTTTGAACAATCATCAACACGTTAAGCAACTTTTTAAGAGTTTACATCTAAGAGTGGGTCCCTTTTTGAAACTATTTTAACTTTACTTGCTTGGGATTAGTATGTTTTGGTGTTGAAAGTGTCCATAAATAATTTTCATGATGTTTTCATGCTGACATTTTCTTTGGAGGTTTCAATCTTATGAGAAAGCCTCTTCTAGGCTTGCAAAAGTCTTGAATTTGCACTAACAATCAATTCACCAGCTTTGGAAACGTTGACTTCATTTTGGGAAGAGTGTTCTTATATATTTTGGGGATGATCCATATGTTTTATATAAATATAAGAGTTTATATCTTGTGGTGTGGTGCTTGGATAGCTTTTTATTTGCATTTTCCTTCTTCTTCATGACCTCTTTCCATAACACAGTTACAAATCTCCACCTACAGGAGTATGATAACATCATCAATGGGATCCAAAGGTTATGACATGGTCTGTAAAGCTTGGGAGACCTCTTTAATGCATTTAAGTGTTGGTAAAAGGCACATATATGTTACAAACTAACAAATTTGGAGAAATGTCTCAGTTATGCCTATGAAAGGAGAATGTCATCTATAGCTGATGTCATAGATAACTCTTCTAGAGGTGTCCTAATGGGATAATCAATCCATTTTGAAGTTCCTTGCCATAGAGAATTCCTAAAAAAGCCTATTGATGATCCTAGTTGACAATAAAGGTGGTAAAACATCAAAATGGTGTAAGGATTGAAGTCAGGCCTAGTGGCTCTAAAATGGCCAAATAATGATCCTAAAATTTCTAAACAATAGAATATATTGAAGAGGGAGTTGTTGTAAAATACCCCATTAATCTCATTTAGTTTTCTAGGGTAAAAGCATCAACCATTTAAAATTTGAGGGCTAGAGGGTAAGTGGAAGGATGGTTTTGAGCTCCTCCAAAATGGCAAAAAGGTATTAAAAGTAAGTAGTGCTATCTATAGGATTCCAAGAGAAAATTGATGTCTACACTATGTGTGAAAGTGATAAAAAATGTATAGTATGGGGAAACAATTCCAAATTCTATAGAAACTAGTCCTAAGCACTTAGGTCATAAATGAGAGTTATATTGCATGATATGACCTTCCTTTAGACCATCCTATGTCCATACACAGGGTATAAAGGGGTAGGAAAAGCAAATTTTGAGAAATTGGTACAAAAGATGGTATGAAAGGTTCTTAAAGACAAGATAGAGCCTATGTATGGGGTGTCCATAAAATAAATGAAATATCCATGATGTCTAAAGCTCAAAAACATACTTCAATGGCCTAAGAATAATAACCTACATGCCTAAGAATGCACACCTACAACCTGCTTATGAAGTTAGTCTTAGTCAGGGTGGTATGGAGTCTTTGAGCTAAAATGAGGCATGTGGATGAGATATATGAAGGAAATGAGATGATATAGAGATCACCAAAGATGTGGTGCACATAATTTTAGGCTTGAACTCCACCTTTAACACCTATAGGCCTAAAAGGAATGAAAAATAGCCACCTACAGTTGGGCAGACAATGGGATGAAGATTATGAAATTTAGAGGAGTCTTAAAGCATTTTAGGGATTAAAAAAGGTTTAAAATATGAAAATAATGACTTGGAGATTATAAATTAATTTAAAAAATTATCCATAAAGACCAATTTCATGTCATTCCCATTGTAAAATAGCCACAGGACTATAGATTACTACCTATAGTAGTACTGATGAGACAACGGGCTATTTTAGGTCCAAAAAGACATGAAGCTTGGTAAGGTGAAAAATGAAAATTATTTAAAAATGATATGGTGATAATTTTTAAACACTCATGCTAATTCTAAGATCAAAATAATGCACCTGCGAGTGTGACAAATGGTCTTTGCCATAGTCAAGATAGAGGAATCCTCTTTGAGGACCAAAACATGTATTGATAGGGTTTAGAGGTTTACCATATGGAATGAAATCATGAATGAAATATAATGACCTAAGAACATGATAAATAATTCAAAATCCATAGAACAGAGCTAATAAATACCTACAGATAGGCTCTTAAAGATTGTCTCAGTCTAAGAGGACAATGAGTAATTAAAAGGCCTAAAAGTGTCAAAAGGGCTCAGTTTGAAAGATGGATCACATTAGAATATCAAGGTGAGTCAAAAATTTACTTTGGAATGTCATGAAAACTTTTAAAAAATCTCCAAGGAAAGGCATTGAAAACAAAAAAAGGAAATCCCCTACCCACTATCACAACTAAATAGGGTCATAAGCAAGAGATGAACTTGTGAAAGTTTGGTGCCTTATCAAACAAAATATGCCTTAAAACAATGTGATGTGGATCTATCATGGTAAAATTATAGATATCACATTCCTAAAACACCTTCCCATGCATAAAAAACATTTCAGCTAAGCATAAAGTGTCTCAGTCTATACACTCAGTCATTATAAGGAAATACATGAAATGAGGCCATGTGAAGCATGGGATGAGGTTTTTGAAGATCAAGTGAGCTATAGGTTGTTTAAATAGGTTTTTTATATCACAAACGATACCTAAATTTTTGAAATAAAACTCAAACCATTCATTTAAACCCCAAACACAAGCCAACCCTGCTTACCCTCACAGTCATGCACCTTCAAAAGGTTTGCTTTACAAATTTGGAGATTTGAGGGAGGAAATGGAGGATTTAGAATTTTAAATTTGGTATTAATAATGCTTTATAACCTTAAAACACTATAAAATTATTTAATTTGATTATATATCTAGGTAAACCATCTTTGTTTTATTTTAGAGCAGGGTCATTTTGTCCTTATACAAGGGGACAATTTTGAGGAAAAGAGGTAAAATCGTGAACTAGAGGTAAATAAAAGACAAATTAAATATTGTATAAGCTGGAGGAAATTTATGGAAACATAATAAACCTTTATATGAGGCTGGAAAGCAAACATGACATTATACACAACAAAGGTTGTAGTCAAACCCCATAGGTAGACCCAAGAGCAAGAGGCCAATTTGAGGGGAAATATGTGTTCTGGACTAATATATTATTTAAAATTATTTGATTAATGATTTAAGGGATTTATTATATATTATAAATCCATCATAGGTCAAATAAATCCATGTGACTGTCAGGTTGGGTGTCAAAAGGCAAACATGCCTATTGACATGATATGTTCCTTGTTCTAAAATAGGGATGACTTTCATTTTGGGGTGCTTATGAGATCTAAAAATTATTTTAACATGTTGATATGTCATAATAATATGTTATAAAACTCTAATTTTTAAAATTAACTCATCGAGGAGACATTCTTGTCTTGGGAGGTGTTCATACCCTATTAGAATGCTCAAAAATAACTTGAATGCCAACTCAAGGAGCTCAAAACATTCATAAGAACTTGCATGGGATATGTATATATTTATAGGAGTTAGGTATGATCCATAAGAATCCATTAGTTTCATTTATAAAGGACTCTAACTTATTTTCTTTTTGAACAAATGTTAAGAGCCTAGATCACTCAAAAACCCTTGCAAACCCTTATTCATGCCCTGATAGTGGAAATATGGCTATAAGTGAAATAAAATGGATAAATTTGATGAGGGACATAAAAAAAAAATTTAGAGGACTCTCATATTGTTATATAAATGTGTTTTTTTTTTACATAATTATATGTAACAGGGGGAAATAGGGCTTATTTTGGTAATTTTTAGTGGTGTACAAGATAGAGAAAGAATTATGAGATGAAAAAAACTTTGGGATAAATATTTACTCCTAGGATAACTATAAAAATTAATATAATCTCATGAGTCATCCTATAATTTCCCCAACTGGGCCGTCACTTTCATCTAGTCCAGTGAGCCAAAATAGTGAACATTTAGAAAAGTGATGAAAAGCAACTAGGGAGGCATTTTAAAGGTATTTTTATTGAAACTGATTATTTGAGAGTATTTTATAGGTGTTAATACCTATTTTTTATAGACTAATTTTTATTTTTGATGAGCTTTGAATGCCAAGTGGAAAAGGTGCAAGGAAAAGAGGCTTTTGAAACAACATGAAATGATTATGCATATCCACAACAATAGGAATGATTAGAGACTAGAAAAATGCGTGGATTATTTTTTTTGGTAACCCCTCCTATATTTGAAAACAATTATACTTAATGTTTTTCAAGGAAAATAGGAGTTTTGGAAGGTAACTCAAGTATGCAGTTTCTTATGCAAAATTCGTAGTTTTATGCCACTTTTCACCTTGTGAGATTTTTTGACAAGTGTACCTCCTAAATTGGAATGGTTCACGTCATTCCTATTTTAACATTCAAATGTAAATAATTTACACTTGATGAAATATGTCCAAGTGACCCTTGGAATTCTTTCTCTCTCTCCTTCTCTCAAACTCTATAAGAGTTGGCCATTTTGGCATTGTATTGATGCTCCACATGAGTATGGTGAATCCCTTATCACTTTTACACCTTTTTAATAATTAAAATAATAAATTTTATTCCTCTTTCATGAATTTTCATAGTTTTATCTATCTGAATGTTCAATTTACTTAGTGAATACTATAGATTCATTAGCATTGTGCTTCATTCTCTCACCTATTTGTAGCCTCTTCTTGCAGGGCATGTGAAGTGTTCAATATATTTTCATGGTTTAAGTGAGTATTATTTTCATTAGATTCATCCGAGACCTATTGTCTAGTCCTCCTAGCCTTACATATCATCTAGGACCCCACAATGTAATATTGATGCATGAAGACATAAATTTAGGAAAGAGTATGTTTTAGTTGATTGTTTGCTCTCAAGTGTGGAACGCAAGTGGTTGGAAGTAATCAAACTGATCTACTATATCACGTTCATAATTTAGGTTTGATTTATGGTATTTTTAACTCGTTTCAATCCCCCAAGTTGATAGTAGTAGAAGCATGAGCTTAAATGGTACATCAAGGGGAGCTAGCCCCTAATCTAGAGGTTCATTTACCAATTTTACTCACCCATAGAAAGTGAGATGTATCCATTTTACCACTTCAATTAAAGGCCTATAAAACCTCTTGTCATAAGGTCCATCCAAGTGACAACACCTATCATTCTTATTAATCATTTGGTCAGCAAATGTCATATAGGTTACAAGTCAATCTAGACATCTCTATGTTTGAAGAAAAAATAGATGTAAATGCACTAAATAACTTAACTTAATATGTTTAACTTACATAGTTATTAATTTATATGACTAATAAAATATTACATTTGATTTTTGAAATTTTCATTAAAATATGGTAAAAAAATTACTACACTTCACAAGAAAATAAAAAAGATGAATTTAACCTAGACACATCTCTATAAAAATGAAATGGTTTCATAGACACTAAAATAAACCTATTATTTTTTTTAAAACTATGATGATTAGTTCATCAAATTTTCCCAATTTTGCTAAGGAAAAAATAATCTGTGTAGTAATACATAGATGCCTTTTATACTTTGTTATTTAAATTTGGGATTTATTATTCAGAAAACCCCTTTTTTTAATGTGTAAGTTGAGTTTGAGACCACATATCAAGTCAGATATATATTTATTATAGACATCTTCAATTAAATGAGCTTATATATTTTATTTCAACTTTGAAGCAAAGGCCAAGGCCAAGAATACAAGACAAAATTTTGTCTTGGGCCAAGCAACAATCTGAATTTTCCAAGAAAAAATCTAATACAATGAATAACTCCAAGAAACCTCTGGGATAATAAAAATCATCAAATGACCAGAATAAGTAGTCTAATACTTGTAAGTGGTGTTTATTTCGTATATCCAATAATTACTCCAATGAGGAGTGTTTTACTAGAAATAATATACTTACATAAATCAAAGTAACACATATAATAAATACATCATTATAAAAATTTAAAAGAATAATGAAATTTGAACATAGCACATTTGTGGGTATAAAAAAACATCTCTATTAACCTTGTATAAATAGAATAAGAAAAAGTAGTGTCTCTCATTCCCAAATTTGGACCAATGCTCAACCAATACACTTCAACAAGGAAAATGGAAGTCCTAATAACCTAATTTCTCATAAAGTAGTCCATTGATTAAGATTTCCACTTATGCCTCACACATAACCATAATCTTTGGATCGTTCAGTGCAAGATCCAAGAAACATGTCAATTAATAATGTCAATTACTGTAAAACATCAAGACTTTTCAAGATATAATAATTTTCAATGTCATATCATTAGAGGCATTTGATTTTTTACTCATTAAACCATATATTTACTTTCAACATGCAATCTATGTGGAAAATATTAAAAATGTTGTCATAAATATTTATAATAAAGAAAGACTACATACCAGAAGTATTTTCAATGCTATCACTCATTAACACCAATCATTGTAAGAAGATAGTCATGTCTAGTAATAATTTTATTCTTTTTATGATTATATATAGACATAATCATGCCCTTACACCACCAATTAGTAACCTTAGTAAAAAAAACATAGAGTTGAACCAAAAGTAGGGAGTATATAAGGATATATTTTAGCTACCAAATAAAGTGGCTACACACTGTGCATCAAAGCGAATTATTAATTTGATTTATAGGGTACATTTCCTAATTCTTACTCATATCAAAACTAATTATTATAGAATGAATAAATTAAGTAGTAGATCCATGAACTCATGGACAAATGACATATCAGGCCTAACTCATCACCTTATGGTAGATAAATTGTGCTTGTGTGAAAAAAACATGACACATTAAGGTTTTGTATTGAATATAGAGATCTCAAAAAGATCACAATGACGAAATGATATCTCATTCCAAGGATTTATAGTTATTGAACAAGATCCAATGTGAAAAATAGTTCACCAAAATTGATCTTATGTTTGTGTATCATTAGATTCCTATCGACTTATAAATGTATAGATAATTGCCTTCAAAGAAAGATAAAATTTGTTTGAATTTCTAATCATGCACTTCAACTTGACCAATGTATTTGATACATTTATCTAGATGAAAAATGACATTCTCAAGCCATTCACTACATCATTTATTATAGTCTACATTAACAAAATCCTAATTTTTAACAAAACTTTGGAATAGACATATGTGACATATAAATAAAGTGTTTAACACTTTCTACAACACAAGATATTTTTAAACATGGAGAAATATTCATATGTTATGCATGAGATAAAATATTTAATATACATAGTAGATGTACAAAGAGTGTACATGGACATTGACAAGATTCAATTCATCTAAGAATGGATGTAAGTAAATAATCTCATAGAGATCCATTATTTCTTTGGATTAAATGTATTTTAAAAGATAATTGTATCTTTTTGTTCTCATGTGACTTGGCCTTGAACCATGTTAGCAAATGTGATGCTAAAGAAATGTTCATATGGGAAAACACACAACAAAAGCATTTGAGTGATCAAAATTTAGGCTATTTTTTCACCAATATTTCCATTTCTAGATCTTTAGTAACCATTTTAGATTGATATCTATGCCTTGAAATTCACACTTGGAGTGGTCCTCACTTAATATGGTCACATGTTTGGTTGTACCATAGTGAAATGTTCTCCATAATGGTAATAAACTACCCAACTTATCATCATGAGATTTAATCTATTTTTTTTTATTAATTTTGTAGATATTCATCAAAATTTTCTTTACAATATTTTAGCTCAATATTTCTACTTGTAGAATGGACTCTTATATCATCATGGCCACTTGTCCATTTCGTATTAGACAAAAAGACAAATATTAATATGGGAGGCTCATTTTAGAAAATTTACATGATATTTTAGAGCTGAAATGAATATTGTGGTGTTGTATAAGTACTTATCTTGGCCATATATCATGTTTGATGTATCCTAATACATCATGTCTTGTACTCCATGTGCAATGGCCAAGCTAGTTAACAAGAATCAATATTTTTACATGCCTATGTTGGTCCCAACAAGATCATCTTTATTTTTTTCCATGTATTTTATCTTTGAATACTACTACCAAGCATGATAAGGATTGTGTTTGTGTATTATTTGAGAGATTAAAAAAATGGAGATTCTCATAGATTTTAAGAAAGTAATATATATGCTCTTAAAATAAATAAATTATATTTTAAATATGTATGGATTCACTTTGAAATCATAGAAACCATTTTATATGTTATAGATACATGGTTATTAATTGATTTATAAAAGTGCTTTCATCTATATATATACGAAGTTGAAAAAAATAACCACCTTTCATCCACAAACTAATGAACAGATAAAAGTGGTAAATAGGATGATAGTTCAAATTTTGAGAAAGTAAAACTAAAATAAGAAACAAAGTTGAGATTAAATCTTACCTTTTATTTGACACAAATACAATATATCCCTACTTAGCTCTATTGAACATAACCCTTTTCATGCATGCTTTGATTTCCAAAATTTGGCACACATCAATGTGAATTATCCTATTTTTCCATGAATAATAGCAAATTATTCATTGCAAAATGAATATCAAAAAGCTATTCAATTCAAAAGACACATTAATCACTTTCAAAAGCAAGCACAAATAATATTGAAATAGGATAATGTGAAGTACAATATCATGATAAGCATCAAACATCACACACCTTCTAGGTTTGTGATTGAGTTTGGATATTCCTATAGAAAAAATATTACTATGACATTACAATAATATTCATCCACTTCATTATGTTCCCTATAATGCTGAGCCCATTGGGACATGACTATCTAGAGCTACAAGCCTAGGATGACAAACACAAACCTCTAATTGTAATTTGGATTTAAGCTGAAAATAAATAAGTGCAGACAAAAATTTGTACGAATGTCACTTTCCACCATTTTTCTTAAGGATATAATAACATCCAGATCCCTGCATGCATTTAAGATTTTGTTAGCATCGTCAATTGCATTCGTCAATTCATTTTTGTTTGGTTTTATAGGTGTTTGTTGTGCTTAGAATGATTATTGGTGGGATTTAAACCAAGGTTTTTTGTGGAGAAATGTATCTGGTTTAATCATTATATTATAATTTTTAAAATAAAATTTTGATATCTTTTTAAATATTTTAGATTAATTGAAAATCACCTTTCAAAATGAAATATGAAGGTGGGACCTTATTAATTAAGAGTATATTGCATGTTTTAATTATTTCAAAATTTTGATTACGCTTTATATTTTGGAAGGTCCTAACTATTTATAATCTAAATCAGTGCAAAATTTAAATTTCATATTTATAATCTATATAAATATATGTGTTCATTGGAAAGTTTTTTTTTTTTTTTAATTAAAAATATATTTTAAATTGTTTTACATATATTTAAAAACAAAAATTTATTAATAAATTCTAAATTGAAAAACATTTTTAATTTGAAATTCAATATAAATTGCTAATGTGATTTTAAGTACAAATGTGATTTTAAGTACAAATATAGATGTTTCAAGTTTTTCCTTTTTGTTTTTATCAATGATATCTTACCTTAAAATATTAGACTTATTTTGTCCATTAAATAAATAAAAGAATGTTTAGGGTTTATATTGTATATAATTTTAGAATTTTGTTTAAGTGCACTCAAATTTCAACTTTGATATATATAAATAATTTTGGAAAGAAAAATAAATAAATACACCTTACTTTTTTTTTAATAAAAAATAAATCAACTAAAACTTGCGTGCCATCTTTCCCATTTAAGATTTTTTTTTTTTTTTTTTTTCTTTTATTATATGAATGTAACATGTAAGCTTTTCAATTTCGTATTTATACAATGCCTATTGTAATTATTATTTTTCTATCATTAAAAAAGTTAAAAAATAAAAAATCCGAGCATCTAGTTTAATTATTCCTCTCTTCCTTTCCTAACATTTTTTTTTTCTTTTTTCTTTTCTTTTCTGACTATTTAATCTTGATTTATAAGATCCTTATTTACCTTCTATTTGTCTATATATTGCCGGCACCCTGAGATAAATTTCTTTCCATAGCATTAGAGATTTTATTTTGCATTTTCTACATGAAGCGCTAATGTGCAACACAGTCCCTTGAAATGATAAATATTTTGCTATGAATATCCGCCTTGCTATAGTTTTAACATGCCTTTATAGTGAAAACGCTAGTTGTTTTCAATGATCATAAGTTGGATTTTGCATGGTAGCATCCCGTACACGTAGGGGCAGTGTTAAAAATATTTCCTGTAATTTCCATAGTAATCTGAGCATGCTTATAATTAAAATCGTAAAAGCATCTCTATTAGTACCTGCCAAACGTAAAATGTACACGCGCAAAGGCAAGGGAACCATTTAGGAATGTTTTCCAATGTTTGACCAGTGAAAATGTTTTTTTTTATATTTTTTTTCTAATTACCACTAAATAGGGAATAATGTCTACATCCTGGGGCCAATGAGATTATCTGGTTGTTGGTATTTTACCTTGGAACCTTTGAAGGACAGCACAAACACTCGTAATGGTTACCATAACTACCACAGGTAAGTGGGCACAATTTGTTTTTATCTGGTCTGTCATTCACATGTTTCCAGCGGCTGGCCATGCCAATCGTTTCTCAGCATCCATAAACCGTGCTTCGTTATTTTTCGTTTGCTTTCAAACTTCTGCTTGCTTCCGACGGTGTTGTTTCTACTTTTATTACTTGCTTAAGCACAGCGATTCAAATTTGTTTGTAGCTTCACTACTTTCACTACTTGCTCAGGTATGCCGTATATAGTTTAAATGATAAATGGATTGTGTTTTTTTCTCAGATTTTCTGAGATTCGCAGATGAATGTTAATAAATTCAGATTTTCTGAGACGCAAAGCTAGAAATGGCAACACAAAATTAAATTTTAATGAATTCAAAATTCTTTGATGCAAGGTTTGTGTACTGAGAGGTGATGTAAAAGATATAATTACTTTTGTTTCTAATTGTATATGCTACCCACATTTTGTTTCGATACCTGTTTGGGAAACCATTAAGTGATTACTCTTTTTTTTCGGCAGGATATCATATGTTGGAAATGGTAGTACACTGGAATTTAATCTTCCTTTTGTCTCGCTCAAATAATCAAGGATTTATTTATGTAACCAATTATATATACGTATTTGCCAATAGGGTAATTATTTTGTTAAATCACTTCGACAAACAATTTTCAGACTTAAAATCAGAGTATTCGATCTACCTTCCCCCCCAAAAAAAATGGAATTCAAAAAACTCATTTTGTATATCCTATAACCATGTATTCCATGAGATTCCGTTACTTGAAGAAATTCTGAAAACAACTCTTGTAACAGTTACTCATTTTGTGGAGACATTTTCATTTGCAATTTAGGCAGTTTTGTGGAGCCATTTTACCAAACAGTTCATACTTTTAATCGAGGAATATTGTTAAATAAGCCGTGCATCTATTCATGCCATAATAAGTTAATCAACATGAAAATAATCAATTTCCCTGAATTTAGAAAAAAACTTAAACAAAACCACATTCCTTTATGGCAACTGAAAGATTATTGACACATATATTCCTGTTTTGGACATATGTATACTGAAATTTTACACAGTTTATTAGGGTCACATTAAAAAAATAAAAATAAAAGGATTTTCTCAATTGTTACATTGTTAGAAGAAAACAGAGCATAAAAACAAGAAAATAAAAAACTCAAACCCTCAGATTGCTATAGCAATGGAGAAAACAAGATTTTATTAATCTTTCTTGATCTTTCTTTTTCTGTCCTTACAAATCTCCACCCAAGAGATCTTTAAATAGATTTTCTTGGCAAATCAAACTGAAAATAAACTAATCCTTAACTAATCTAAAACTAACTTCAACTACTACTGCATGCAAGCTGAGCAAGGAGTAAGACTGCTTGTTTAACTATTTGAACTAATTGATCTCTAACTGTTTGTTAACTGTTGTGCATGAGAAGGAGCGAACTGAAGAAGGGAGGTGCAACTCGCAGTTAAGTGTTAAGTGGAGAAATTATCTCATGTTAATCTTCTGTTTCTAACACTCCCCCTTAATTTCTACCACTAACTACTTCAACATTTACAATGCCTAAATTTTGTCTTAGATAATCAAAGGTCTCCTTTGGTAATGCCTTTGGGAATATATCTGCCAATTGGTCTTCAGATCTGTAGAAGTCAAGTTTACTAACTCTCTGATAAAATGAAATCTTGTATCAATGTGCTTGCTCCTCTTATTAAAAACATGATTTTTTAATAATGCAATTGCTGATTTGTTGTCACACAAGATTTGTGTTAACTCCTTCTGTACTTGTAATAAATCTGTCAATATTCTCTTCATCCAAGTTGCTTGACATGTTGCTGATGTGGCTGCTACATACTCTGCTTCAGCTGATGAAAGTGTCACTATAGGTTGCTTTTTAGATGCCCATGTGACCACACCTGTTCCTAAAAGAAAGGCATGTCCAGAAGTACTCTTCCTATCACTAATGCTACCTGCAAAATCACTATCAGTATAACCAATCAAACTAAAATCGTTAGTTATGGAATATAAAATTTCATATTCTGTTGTTCCTGCCACATATCTCAATATCCTCTTTCCAACTTGCCAATGTGAGTCTTTTGGTGACTCCATGAATCTAGAGATTAAACTGACCCCATACATGATATCTGGTCTTGTAGCTATAAGATACATCAAACTGCCAACTAGTCTTTTGAATGTTGTCGAATCAACATTAGACCCTTGGTCTTCTTTGCTAAGTTTGGTCCTTGTAGCAACTGGTGTAGGTGCTGGTTTACAATTCAGCATCTTAAATCTCCTTAACACATCTTTTGCATATTTAGTTTGACAGATAAAAATTCTTTTCTCTGATTGTATAATTTTTATGTCCAAGAAGTACTTCATTAATCCCAAATATGTCATTTCAAATTCTTTCGTCATTGTTGATTTAAATGTGTCTACAGACAAATTTTTAGTGAAAACTAAATCATCAACATACAAACACACAATCAAAATCTGACCTTCTTTGTTGACTTTTGTATACAAAGCAAGCTCACTATTGCTTCTATTGAATCCATCATTTGTCATGTATGAATCAATCCTACTATACCATGCTCTTGGTGCTTGCTTGAGACCATAAATGGCCTTCTTTAATTTGTAGACTTTTTCTTCATGTCCTTGCACTTCATAACCTGGTGGTTGTTTTACATACACTTCTTCATCTAGGAAACCATTCAAGAAAGCTGATTTGACATCCATTTGATATACATACCAATTATTTTGAGCAGCTATTGCTAAAACCATTCTAATAGTATCAAGTCTAGCAACTGGAGCAAATGTTTCATTATAATCAATTCCATGTTCTTGTGCAAAACCTTTTGCTACTAACTTTGCCTTGTGTTTTTCAATATTTCCATCTACATCAAATTTGGTCTTATAAACCTATTTAACTCCTATGTAATCCTTACCTTCAGGTAGATTAGTTAGATCCCATGTTTGATTTATTTCAATCGCATTCATCTCTTCATCCATTGCTTTTATCCAATGTTCCTCATGAACTGCTTCTTCATAATACATAGGATCATGAGTGAAAAGAGCAAAATTTGAACACAAATCTAACTTCTCTTCTTCTTGATTATAAATTTCATTCATGTTTCTCATTTTCTTACCTTTAAATCTTGATCTTAAAGTGGCAAGAGTTAGATCTGATTCATCACTTATGTATTTGGAGCAGGGTGACATGCATGACCAGATGATTCACCTTGTTCAAAGCTCCTAGGTGTTCTTATTGGAGTGCTTGTTCTTGCTTGTGGAGAGAATTGATCACCTTGCAAATTTTGTTCTTTATATTCTTCTTCGTTCTGTGGAACTGGTGCTCCAATTGTGATGGTGCTACCATCCCATGCTTCTTCTTCCTTAAATTCAACATCTCTGCTAATAATCACTTGCTTTGAAATGGGGTTATACAACTTATAAGCCTTTGATTCTTCACTATAGCCAATAAAAATGCATTTCTCACCTCTATCATCAATTTTTCTTCTCAATTTAGATGGTATAAGATAATATGCTATACAACCAAAATTTTTGAAATGATGTACACTATGTTTCTTACCACTCCATGCTTCTTGTGGAATTTGATCTCTGACACTCTTTATCAGGCTTCTATTCAGAATATATACTGCACATGCTACTGCTTCTACGTAGTATTCATTTGATAAATGTTTGGCCTTCAACATGCTTCTAGCCATCTCCATGATTGTTCTATTCTTTCTTTCTACTACACCATTTTGTTGTGGTGTGTACCTTGTAGTCAGTTGCCTTTTAATGCCATGATATCTACAAAAATCTTAAAATTCATTAGACATATATTCACCTCCTCTATCTGATCTAAGTACCTTGATGTAATGGCCACTCTATTTTTCAACCATAGCCTTGAATTATTTAAACTTATCAAAGGCTTCAGACCTATTTTTGAGAAAATATATCCACGTCTTTCTGCTAAAGTCATCAATGAAGGTTAGAAAATAAGTACTACCTCTAAGTGAAGGAATTTGCATTGGTTCACATAAATCACTATGGACTAGCTCCAATATTACCTTTGCTCTATATGAGGCTCCTACTGGAAAGCTCTCTCTATGCTATTTTTCCATAATACAACTTTCACATGTACTTTCTGGCTATTCTATTGGTGATAATCCCTTCACCATATTTTTTTCTGTAACAAATTCAAACCTCCAAAATGTAAATGTCCATACCTTCAGTGCCATAGCCATGATTGGTCTAGATGAATGGTCTTGAAGTGGGCTTCCTCTTCTCATTGGATGCACTGAATTCGAAGAGGGA
This sequence comes from Torreya grandis, assembly GCA_037957365.1. Taxonomy (NCBI): domain Eukaryota; kingdom Viridiplantae; phylum Streptophyta; class Pinopsida; order Cupressales; family Taxaceae; genus Torreya; species Torreya grandis. The sequence continues at coordinate 5,180,568 of JARHVA010000452.1, forward strand.
ACATCCGATTATTTGTCATCTCCACTTTTTCTATCAACTTGTCACTTGGAAACTTGTCTAGTTTTGTGCAAACATTATCCATAAAGGATACTCTGTAACCTTTCTGTACTAACTGTCCAACACTCATAAGATTATGCTTTAGTCTAGGTATAAAATAAACATCAGGTATAAACCTTCTTTCACCATTTTTTTCCAAAACATTTATTACTCCTTTACCCATTATATCCACTTTGATATCATTTCCTAATTTCACTTCAGATTTTATAGAATCATCAAGACTAGCAAAAAATTCTTTATTCCCTGTCATATGATTACTACATCCACTATCTAAGAGCCAAATTTCTCTAGCTTTTTCTTGAGTAACATGACAAGTGAGAAATAAGCTTTCAGGTTTAGAATTAGATTCACCAGGATTAGAACTAGATTCATTTGTGTAATTGGCATTCTGTTTGTCCACATATCCTTATTTCCTTCTACAGTCACTTGCATAATGTCTATATTTTTTGTAGTAATAACATTGAATATTAGATTTATCAAACCTCTGTGAACTTTGTTGGAAGTGATTGTTGCAACATCCTCTATTGCTGTAGTTTTGATTACTATTTTCACCTTGATCTAGATTGTTCCAGTTCTGCTTAATCCACTCTCTACCAAATCCCAAACATCATTTGAGTGAAACAAAGTTCTTATCTTAATTTCCCAAAAATCATAATTTTTACCATTTAAAATAGGAATTTGAGGCTGAGAAATATTGTTATTTGTTGCCATGTCTCACGCTGAAGCAACTAAATCAACAACGGCTATAAAGAGGATTGAAGCACACTTCTTGGCTGTGCTTCTTCCATGATCTGACTTTAAATTTTTTTTCTTTTTTTCTTTTTATTTTTAAATTGATCTTCAATTTGGTAATAATTCTGCTTGAAAAAAGTCTTTTACTCAAATATTGAATAACATTCAACAATTTACATATCCCCTCTCCATAGCTTTTACCTTCTCACGTCTGATACACAATATAAATACCTTTCACCTAGTTCAAGTTGGGGCACTTTTATTATACTTTTACGATGGCTGTTGACTGTTACACCGACCACATGGGGGACTGCTTCAACTAGCTCTTCTTTAATGCTAACTCATCCCTGCGCTTCAACACACAGGTTGCGATCTTGGGACAACCACTCTGGCTTCTGTGCGCTCACCCTAGTGTTTCTCCTACGTTGGCTATTCAACTCTACCTGCACTTCTGGCTCTGATACCAATTTGTTAGCAGAAAATAGAGCATAAAAAAAAGAAAATAAAAAACTAAAACCCTCAGATTGCTACAGCAATGGAGAAAACAAGATTTTATTAATCTTTCTTGATCTTTCTTTTTCTGTCCTTACAAATCTACACCCAAGACATCTTTAAATAGATTTTCTTGGAAAATCAAACTAAAAATAAACTAATCCTTAACTAATCTAAAACTAACTTCAACTGCTACTACATGCAAGGTGAGCAAGGAGTAAGACTGCTTGTTTAACTATTTGAACTAACTGATCTCTAACTGTTTGTTAACTGTTGTGCATGAGAAAGAGCAAACTGAAGAAGGGAGGTGCAACTAATAGTTAAGTGTTAAGTGGAGAAATTATCTCCTGTTAATCTTTAGTTTCTAACATACATTTCCTTTTATGAAATGATCATCAGGTAGTTTTTCTTTTTTACTTGAACATGGATTTTAGAAAAATAAAAATTGAAATAAAAATATTATTTTCCCTCAAAAAATGTTTGTAGTAGAGGTGAGCGATTGTATATGATTAATTTTATGGGCTTCTAGATCGTTTCTACACATTTAACAATTTATTATTTATTTCTCTTTTTCCCTTTATTCTATTGTTTTTCTAGCTATTTGTTTAAGTTTGAATTTCTAACAAAATGTTTGCTTAATTTTTTTAATTCATTCAATTGTTTATTAGTACCTATGTAGTATAAGTATCTATGGTAATTGACCTTCAATCTAATAATTTTTATAGGGCAATGTGCATCTAATGAAAGTTGGGTATTCTTTGATTTTAACATTTGGATTGATATATTTGCATCCTAATAAATACAAAATAAAATAGTTTATTGTATTTTTTATTAGTTAATATAGGGTGAAATAACCAATTTTTTTTGGAAATTACTATATTTTAAATTATTAAAAAAAAATAAAAAAACTTGCATTGTCTAATAAAATCAAAGAAACTAAAAAAGTTAAACATGGACTATAGTCTATTTTAATTAGCATATGATATGTTTTTGTCCCCAAAAAATGGGATGAAATAAATACATGAGTCCTAATGGCATGCAAATATGCTTGGTAGTCTATATCTTTCTATTAAACCAGGTGATGTATTTTTTGGGGACATGAAACATGTTTTTATAGATCTTAAAATTTTATTTGTGCTTCATTCTGATCCTAGCAAGAGTAGTGGTGGTAATGAGTTCATTTGCATATTAATCAACATGATGCATCTTTATTTGGTTGGGTTATACTAGTGACATGGTGTCTTTTTATTTGATCGTGCTATTCCCAGCTCTAACCTATTTGACAACTTTGGGAGATCGGTTGCATTAAAAACTAGTGACATGGCATCTTTTTATTTGATTGGGCTCTCCATGGCTCTGACATTTCTGACAAGTCTACGGGGGACTCATCATGCAAACAAAGCATTTTATGATTTTCACATCAGGTTTGAAATATTTGCATTTTAATAAAAAACAAAATAGTTTATTGTATTTTTATTGGTTCAAGTTGCATGCAAATATGGCTTAGTAGTTATATCATTCTCTTCGAGTAGGTGATGTGTTGTCTAGGGACATGGGGCATGTCCTTATAGACCTAATAATTTGCATAGGGTAATGTGCAGGTAATAAAATTTGAGCAAATTTTTATTTTAACATTAGGTTTGAGATATTTTCATTTTAATAAATACAAAATAAAGTGGTTTATTATATATTTATTAGTTAATATAGTGTGACATGACTAATTTTCTAGAGAAATTTTTGTATTTTAGATTAATAAAAGGATTTAAATACTTGCATCATCCAATAAATTTGAAGCAATATAAAAAATTAAACATGGATTATAATCTATTTCATTTAGCATGTGATATATTTATGTGCCCAAAGATAAAGATGAAATAAATATGTGGGTCCTAGTAGCATGCAAATGTAATCGATAGTCTATATCATTTTGATCAACTGGGTGATGTATTTTCTAGGGACATGGGGTATGTTCTTATAGACCTTCATATTTCATCCATGCTACATTCTAAAATGGGCAACAGATTTGGTAGTAATTAGTTAATCTAGATATTAGTCAACATGATGCCTCTTCATTTCATCAAGTTCTATTGATGATGTGATGCCTCTTTATTCGATCATGATTTTCCTAGCTTTAACATCTTTTCAAGGTTTAGGATGCTAGTTGCACTGACAATTGGTGAAATGGCATCTTTTTATTCGACTAAACTCTCCTCAATTCTAACATATCTAAAAAATCTTGGGGGACTTTCTATATACATAGAGCCTTTTCTAATTTTTACGTTAGGTTTGAAAAATTTATATTTTAATAAATATAAAATCAAATGGTTTATTTTATTTCTATTATTCCTAGTGGCATACAAATGTGGTTCGATAGTCTATATCATTCTCTTAGAATGGGTGATGTGTGTCTAGAGACACGTGATATATTCTTATAGTCCTTCATTTTTTATCGATAGTTTTTTGTGAGGTAGATGAGGTATTGGGTGGTAATTAGTTAACATACATAGTAATTAATATAATGACTCTTTATTAGGCTAGGTTCACTAGGGTTGCAATATATATCACAAGTGGAGGGACCCCATGATGCTGAGTAGCAATGTGTCATATCTTAATTTGATATATCTTTCCCATGGCTTGACATCTAAGATAACCCAAATGATTAACCATATTGATAGCTAGTGACGTGGTACTTATTTGTTAGGCTAGTTTTCTCTTAACTGTGAAATATCTAATAGGTAGTGTATTGGTTACACTAAGAACTATCAACATGGCATGTATTTATTCAAACAAGTTCTCCCTAACTCTGACATCTATAGCAGATCAAGAGAACTATTCATATTGATAATTGGTGACATGAGACCTTTTCATTGCTTTGAGGTTTCCCTTGTTCTATCATTTATGTCAAATATAGGGGATTGGTCATAGTGATAATTGGTGATGTGAAGTCAATTTATTCATCTAGGCTCTCCCCAGCTATGACCTCTCTAATAGGTCTGGGGTACTCATCATACTAATAGATGCCAAGGTGGTACCTCTTCATTCGAATGGGCTCTCTTAGGCCTTGATATTTCTAGGAGGTTAAAGAGGTGGTGACATTGACAACTTCTAACTTAGTGCCTCTTCATTCTGCTAAGCTATTGTAAGCCCTCACATCTCTAATAGGTCTAAGAGATTGGTCACACTGATAACTAATGACTTGTTGATTCTTCTTTAAAATGGGCTTTACTAGGATCTGACTTTTGTGAGAGGTCCTTAGGACTAGATGTATTAATGGATAGTAACATGGTACTTCTAGATTTGGTTGAGTTCTTTTGGGCCCTCAAATCTTTGACAGGTTTATGGGAGTGGTCATTTTTTTAACATATAACATGTCACATTTTAATTTGGTTGAATTCTCCCCATCTATTGGATATCTAATTTGAGCTACTTTTTTTTTGTGAATTTGTAAGGTTTATGAATTTTTTTTTCATGGTTAAAGCTTAAATTAAAAATATGTGTTGTGTATGTTTTGGTTATCTTTTTCTCATTGGCATTTTTATTTATAGTAATCAATGGACAAAATACATATGAATATTAGTTGATTGTAGATTATGAGATTAGGATTATTAGGGTTTAGAGTATACATGAATATTTCTAATCTTGAGTTATTTTTTTTAGTGTTTTTATATTGTATTTATCTTTTTAAGCATTTTATTTTGATTGATTTGGTTCTTAAGAAATGTTTTATTATAATTGAATCTCTATGTGTTTGCTAAAAAGTAGAAGAGGGAATTTTTACTATGAGGTTTCAAGTGCCTATTTGTGGTAGGTTTTATGTCTTTTTGGCTCACCAATCTTATTTGCAATCTCTTTGTGTCTAGGTCAAGGTGATGATCGAGTTTTAGAGGTTGTGTGGGTGTCATTTTAATTGGGGATGTTTAATGGTTTTTCAAGTTGATTGGATAGTTTTTAAGTAAATTTAGACCAAGTTTTGTGTTACTCTAGTAAGCAATGTTTATAATTAGATGCACTTTTTATTTTCAATGAGCTTTAAAATGTTATTTTATTATATTGAAGATTGTTTGTCTATGCTCTATTTTTCAGACTATAGTTATTCCTCTGCTAATTTATTTGGAGTATTAATTAGTTTTCATCTCTTTCTCAAACCTTGTTCTAGTTTGTTTTTAATCTATGAGAATAGTAGAGGTGGATTTAATACTTACAAGTTTTTATTCAAGGCTTGGTGTTGAGGTAGAGATCAAAGTTGGTTGTAATATCTTTGTTAATGAAACATACTATGTAATATGTTTAGGAATATAATAAGTTATATATTTTTCTAACAATATAGTTATAAAAATATATTTAAAATATTTAAATATATGTACATATATATGATACATTAACATTTGATTATTTATGTATTTGATACATTCATTGATCAGTGTATTAAGTTGGTATGCTCATACTTAAGTTTTACTTAGTATGTGATTGAAATCAGGAAAAAATAATGTTGATTCTATTATATTTTTAAAAAAACTAGAAAAAAAACACTTCATGTGGTTTGTGTTCTTTTTGGAGTAATTTGTGAATAGTTGATTGGGTTTTTATCTAGAAAAAAAGAAAAAGAGAAAGGGAAAGAGAGAGAACGAGAGAATGAGAAAAGTAAATTATAATTTTTTTCTTTTGGTGGAAACTAATTCAATCATGTATTACTAAATTTGGTAATTTTTCATTTAGTGAGATTCTCCTAAGCTCTGACATATCTAATAGGCTCAATGACTTATCACACTAAGAAATGGAAATGTGTCTCATTTTCATTTGGACTAGCTCTCCCAAGACTTAACATCTATGACAAGTGGTAATGGGGTGCCTCTTGAATCGATCAAGGTCTTCTCATCTTTGACATCTCTACTAGGTGTGAAAGACAAGCCAAACTCCAATCTGCCAACATGTCATGTCTTCATTTGGCTAGATTTTCCTTGGCTCCAATATCTTTGTTACATCTAGGGGATCGACTGCACTTATAAATGGTGATGTGTAGCCTCTTTATTCAACTAGACTCTTCTTGGATTTTATTTCTTTGGAAGGTTTAGGGGACTCACTATGGTAATAGCTAATGGTTTGATGCTTGCTCATATGGCCAAGATATGAGAGTTCAGAGAGACTGCCAACACTAGGGAGTGGGTGTCTTATGATTAATTTGGCTAGAATTTGTTATTGTTTCTTTTTGGGTTTTTTTTGTGATATGTTTTTGTTTTATTTTATTTTAAGGGGCATTAATATTATAACTTTTTCAAACATATAGGTTCTCCTTTTTTGTCAAACATCCAAGGCTTTTTCCAATTTCTAAAAAAATTGTGTAAGTATATTGTAACTATGTAAATATGACAATCGATGGCCATTTTTTTAATTCCATAATGATAATGTAAATATCTTTTTGGACATTTTTTTCTTGCAAAAATTTAGATTGTAATAAAATTGATTTTGTTTTGAATTTGGTGTTTTATTACTTGATAATTTACCATTTCCTTTGTTATGAGTAAAAAACAAAATAGTAAATAAAAAAATAAAGTGTAAAACAATAAAAAGAAAACAAAGAAATTTTTTAAAAGAAAAAACCATGGTAAATTGTCATGAAAAGTAAAACAAATGTAATTGAATTGGGTTTTCAAGAGATAATTATTGATGTGGACATATATCAGCAAAAAGATCATGATTTTATAAATATTGATTATGCTTTGAAACATGAAAATTATTTTGAGATTAAATCATTTAATTATGTTATTGGTGATTGCATTTTTGATACATTTCAAGTGTTATTGCATCTCTAATACAGATGAAAAATATTGTGAACTAGCATCATCAACTATTTTATGGATAATTTAAACAATGGGCATGCATAAGTAAAATAATCACATGCAAACCAATTACATATATATATATATATATATATATATATATATATATATATATATATATATATATATATATATATATATTAGATGATTTTAATCAAACACATGATAGAATCATGTACTTTCATCAAATGTGAGTTTATACAAATGAGTTTATAAATCAAGGTGAGATTGGTTAATGGAAAGATATATTTCCTATTCAGTGGTTATGAAAATAGTTGAAAATTCATATTTCCTTTTGGTTTGTAATGAGAAAAAAACTTATCTGCATTTCAAAAAATAAACTTACATTCCCCTGTATATGATCTTATTTGATGACATAAACTTTTGCATGGACATTTTGAGCCATTATATTATAAAAAAATATGTAGCCAGAGCATGATTTCTAATATAAAGTTATTAAATATTTGAAAAAAACTTAGTTGTATTGGAATGCTATTTGTAATGGCCTAAAATCATATGACATATACAAAACAACTAATTTAGGCTCTAGATGTGATGAAATCTCATTTTATGTAATTAGTTTCTTAACTAACATGAGTTTGATGGTCATGCGCTTCATCAATATATGGCACAATATTTTTTGAATGATATTGTAGTGCCAAATAGTTATGTAATGACTTATTTAGGGCTTTGTAAAAAAGAAATATGAAAATAAAATCCTATAATGTTTTTGACTAGAAAATATATGTTTTAAATATTATAATGTCATATCAATAAAGTGGGCTTGATGTTAAGGACTTCTATTGTTCATGGCTTTCAAACATTCTATAAATTAATATCTAATTATGGTCATCAACAACTAAAAAATTTTCAATTTTTTTTTCAATTATTCTACTCTAGAGAAAACTTATAACATTATTTTTTGAGATTGATATATTTCATATTCATTATGACCTATTGGAAATAATTTTCATAGATCATATTGTGTATGATGTATTTGGATAGGGTTATAAAATAGAAATAGATTGAAAGGTTTTGAAACAAAAATGGGGTCTTTTTGCATTGCCAAATAATATGCAAGGTACCCTTCTATTAGAGAGACATATAATACTATAAATAAGCATCATACTTCTCTACGTTATTGGAAATAAACAATGCGTGAGCAAAAAAATAAAATAAATGTAACAAAAACATTTAATATAAACACTAAACTTAAATAGACATGGAAAACAATTATGTTCAATGAAAGCAATGATACACTATCACAAAAATAAATAGTTGAGATGAACACAATATGATCAGTTAAGTATCAAGATAGTAACAACTATCTAAAATATATCAAAGACACATTGATTCATTTTTGTGTGACTTGTGAATAGTCATTTCAAAAAGGATATCATTCTAGTTAACATTGACAGTGTCAAAGCATTTGATTATGCTTTTTCATATTCAATATTGAAAAAAATTGTATTGGGAAAAAATATGCAAGCAATGCTAGATGTCTCTTGCAAATGGAAAAGTGATGACATTTGTTATTCCTTTCAATATTAGAAAAAAAGGAAAAAAATGTTATTGTGAATAAATTAACACTTTTAGAATAATCATTGGTTACTTTACGAAAGCCATTTTCACTCATTCTAGAGCTTGGATACAAATGTCATAGTATGGCCTCATAGGAATGGTTGTAAATGTCTTGATGGACTTCGATTAGATGCAAAAACTATTGTCTAAAAAAATGAATGACATACAAATTCTTTTAATAAAGATAAAATACAAGATAGAATATAAAAAAATATATTTAACAAGAAATTTGATGCCTTCATACATGATGAAAGTATAGTCTCAACTTTGTTAGGCATCATTATATAACCAATAAAATATGACTATTGATAAGGGTTGGCAAAGTAGCCTTTATAAAATAAGAGAAAAAATATTAGTGAGCTTTTTCCCTTGTAAGGACAAGGCATTTGATACTTATGAAAATGAATCAAATCCTATTACTGAATCTTTGGTGTATGATTTTCCTAATGCAAAATTGATACATGATATCGAAGATCAGATTAGTGAAATTTAACCATAAAAAAAATCAAACGATTAGGTATATTTGAGGACAAATTATTGGAGGAGATGATATTCCCAAATTTATTCTATAGTTTTAGTCACCCTCCAGATATGATAGATAAAGTGTCATACAAAAAATTTACAAAGTAGGATCTTTTGCCTAAGGAAAATTACATCCCAACACACATAAATAACATATTTTTCAAATCTATCAAAATCATTGTATGTTAGGTATCATCTTATTATTGGATATGCATACACAAAGGTGAATTGAAAGATAAAAAACTCTATGCCAAAGATGTTCAAAATAGATGTAGCATAAAAAAATCCTAAAATAACCCATAGCTTATAGATATTTAAAAAGAATTCAAACATCACCTAACTATTTTGAAAATTAAAGAAAGAATATTTTTGAAATGATAAGGAATTTGGGGCCACCAATATAAATTTTAACTATAATGAGTGTTGAACATTGTTCGGAGCCTTTGTGTCATGTATTGCATAGAATAACTATAGTGAAAAATAACAAACATAAATAAATGATTAAAGAAGATGATATTGATATGATGATAAGAAAACAAATATGTTATTTGTAATCAATACTTTAGCCAAAGATCAAATATTTTTTAAAAAATGTTATTTTAAGATAAAGATTTATTTGGAAAGGTTTTGGATTTCTTTTTATGACTGAATTTTAAAATAGAGGAAATGAGCATTTACATTTCATGCTTTGGGTACAAGATCCACCTGTTTATGGGGATTACTGTAATACATAGATCAAAATTTTTTTAGACAAATAAACATCTTATGATTTGATATTAATTTGACTAAAATACAATCACATCATCATTTAACCACAAGCAAACAACATAGAAATTCATGTTGCCAATTCAATTTTACATTGCCTCCAATGAATAAAATAAGAATACTATATCCATTTGATGAAACCAAAGATATTTACAAAGATAATGCCATAAAATTTTTTCTCAACTTGAATAGAAAAATATAGCAAAGACACATCATTTCATATAATTTTACAAGAGGAAAATTCTCTGAAATAAAGTACATAATTTCATTGTGATAATATATTTCATGGATGATTATAATGCTAAAAGTACATCTATGTGATTCTTAGGTGAATAAATTTTCAAAAAAACTATTGGCATTATGGTACACTAATACATATTCATAGTTTATTCTTGATACATATACTATTATGATATATTTCTACTCTTATATGAAAAAATTTTATTGTATTATAAGAACTACATTTAAAAATGTATGTGCTAAAATTGTTCATATAAATGACAAAAAACCACAAGAAATAAGAAAATTAGGCAGTACAATCTTGTAATATCAATAAATGTCTAGTCAGTAGGCCATTCACATTATATTATCATTTCCTTTACATAATAATTCAAGTAAAATAATTTTCATAAACGCATTGGTAGAGGTAAAAACAACTTACATTTTGACAATTCCAGTGTTGTTAGCACAATAACTAGACACTTCATAAGACATACTATGTGTTTATCCTAAAGATAAATATGTTCTGAGACCAATGCATTTAGAACATGTATTCTTGGATGAATTTTTTGTATACTACCTAAGTAAATGCCCAAATAAAAAGACACATAAAAAATCATGCATCATACAACATGTTAGATATAATATCTATATGGATCCTGAAAACTTTTATAGACAAAATATGATGTTATTTATACCTTATCGTGACAATGAAGGTATTTAGATGAAAAACATTAACATGTGTAATGATGCATACATTTCTCATAAAAATAAGTAACAAGGATGGAGAGCATGTTTATTGCCAAGATGATATTAAAAAGGGTCAACATTAATATTATTGTAGAAAATATAGATGTTGATTTTGATTCTCTATTCGCTACTACTAAGGATAGAAAGAACAATTAGATCAAGAACAATTTTCATACATATGACAAAACCTTTGATTTACACTACATAATGGATCGTCAACTAATTGACACTCAACATTTGGAAATTTTTTAGACAACCAAACATATTTTTTGATAAGTAGAGAAGAGTACCTAGACTTGGAGAAGAATTTGAATAGAAAATAAGAAGCAATTATGAAGGATATTACAATAAAAAAAGTGCTAGATCTAGACAAGCCAATCTTTTTGTTCTTAATAGGGAGAGTGGGTATAGGGAAAAATTTTATGAATAAATTTATATATGAAAATTTGATGCACATCTACAATGAAGAGCTTGAAATTGATCCTTTAAAAATCAAATGCATTATTATTTCATACACCATTTAAGTGGCATATAATGCAAATTCCCTGACTACACATTCTATTTTTTAACTTCCATATACATATAGCCAAATGCTATCATTTGATTCAAACACTTCAGATACATTGAGTAAACACTATAAATAATTGCATGTGTTGATTATTGATTAAATATATTTATTAGGAAGCCAAACTATTTTCAATATTGATAAAATAATTTGATAGATAATGTATACACCCATAGATCCAATTTCAAATATTTATGTTATATATGTCGGTGATTTTTACTAAATAGAGCCCATTAAAGATAGATAGGATTTTTAGGATCTAGTATTGAATGGAGAAATAAGTACATACACTTTTTGGCTTAATAATGTAAAATATTTTTAGCTTTGAAAAGTCATTTGTGAAAGTGATATTCAATTTATTTTGATCTTGAACCACATTAAATCTTATCAGTAGACAATATCAGATATTGAATACTTGAATAAACTATGATATAGATATATTCCTTATAAATGAACATTTCCATTATTGTTTAACTTGAATGATGATGTTAAAAAACATAACACAAAAATGATTTCACTTGTCAATGAACATATTTATACATTGAATGTTGTTGACAAAAAAATGAATGTATATGATAAAATTGTTACAAATGATGAAAAAAATTCTTCCCTGATATAACTATTTTGATCCTAACATATTAGTGGAGTTTATTGGTGAAGACTATGATATACATGATGGATTAGTGAATGATTCTGATGGAATTATCGAGCATTATACACTTGGATAAGAACACATAGTTTGGATAGCATTCACTGACATTAAAAATGGAGCGTTTCATTAAAAAAATGAAAATATTTTACAATGAACCTATTGCCAAAAATTAGACTCTAATAAAAACAATCTAAAAGAAAATTTACATTAGAAAGTCTATGGCTAGGATATGTAAACAATTTCCAATATAGATAGCATATGCTCAAATAATACGTATATCACAAGGACTTACAATGGAAGCATTAACATTTGATCTTATCGGTATCAAGTGTCATAGACTTGTCTATACTTTACTTTCATGAGTAAAAAAATATTAAATCATTGTATCTAGTGAAGAAATTAGAACCTAATTTTTTTTTTATGTGTAATAAAGTAAATGTTGAGATGGAAATTTTGGAAACTTCTTTATAGTGCTTGTTTCTTTTTTAAAATGCTTCTCAAAGATGTGATAACCTTGTTTTTTCTTGTTGAATACTTCGAGTTTGTAATTGCATTTGGAATGAATCACACATTACTATGAGATCATGGATGCAATAATTTCATGTTTCCAATAAATTATAACTATGTATGTAGGAAACACTTCATTTCTTGCACAAAATGTTTACTCTCACCTATTAATGGATGTGTGCAGAGTAATGTTGTGCTTTAGAAAAAACATTGTATTGAGAAACAACAAAATGTTTGATACATATAACATGGAGACTATGAGACATGATATATCATATTTAGGTACATTGATATAGATATAAATATTTAATTACTATCAAATGCACTAATAAATGATGTATTGATATTTATAAATATTACAACTACTGAATTATCATCTAAAACCAATTTCATATTTACTGGTGATTTCAATATTTGCATGTTCCAAGAAATAATATATAGATGGTGAATTTTTAAAATCATGCATAAACATGGTTATTATTTGATATAAAATATTTTGGCAACAAATGTTGGTACTTTAATAGACCACTTTTAGATAAATGTGAATATACAAAATACTTGATTTAGTGTTTGTGATGCATATCAGACAAACCATCATGCATGTAGCCTTTGAATTCTTTTTGATAAAAAAATAATGACTTTAAAAATACAAATAATTTTGTCAATTATTCTATGTAATGTCATTTGCATATGCCAATTATTTATAAAAAATGGAATCTATCACAATTTATAATCAATAGCATATTAAAATAGTAAATGCAAAATAGAAGGAATAAACATCTGAACAATAAAAGTGTTGTGTGCCACTTATATTATGCATATGTTTATTGTATTTACATCTTCATGGAATTTTTATTTGTTGATGTTATCCAAAAAAATATTTGTAAAAAAATGAATACTTGTTCAGGCATGTATATTGTTTAATAAATAAAAACCACACAATAAAACATGTTAGAATGATAATACTTTATTTGTAAATATGTCAAGTTATTATTTTTGAATGATTTTTTTCTTTATTTTACTATTTTTTAGTTATCAATGTCACATATACAAAACTAAGATATTTTATTGTGATACAAACATAAAATTATACATGCAAACAAAGAAATACAAAGAGTAATGGGAATAACACATTACTTATATTATGCATTGTTTTTTTTTTTTTTTTTCATCTTTTAATTAAAATTATGATTATGAAAGCTGAAAAAATAAAAGATCCAAGAAGGTAGATATGGATCTAGTAAAATACATTGAGTAGGATCTACAAACAGGAAAAATTAGACCAATAAAATGGTAATATTTTATTTCTCAACTATGATAAATTAGTTGTCTTTGCTTACTGATACTTTTTTTTTAATCTTTAAATTTTTCAAAATCTAGGATGCTGGTAATCTTGGCATGTGGTAAACAAAAAAACTGATATACAAGCAGAGGAAAATGTCAACCAACCAATTATAGATTTTGAAATAGAAATGAAGTATTAGAGACCATAAAATTGGTAATTTTCCATTTGTATGACTTGTTATGAGGGTCTATTATTTTATTTTCATGGAACTTATGATTTGGTTTTAGTTTTTTAATTGAAATAGTGGAAAAAATGCCATTATGTAATTATATAAAATATTTGTATTCATATCTTTGATTTTAAAGTCATTGTTCCAATGAAAATGTATGGCATAACATACTAGCGTCAATCATATATGTCTCAACAAAAAAATAGGAATATTTTTGAAAGTGATGTAATGGTTGTCTATGGTCCTATTTCATAAAGAATAAAAATTTGCCATTGAAGGTATAAATATTGCATGAATATCTTGTTGAAAAATTTGGCCAATTGAAAATAACTGTAAGTATCATTAAAAAATTGATTGACAAGTTGTTACCCCAATTTTTGGATAGTAAACATCTATCCATTACAAATTTTGTGATAAAATATAGAAAAGAACTTTTATGTTTCCATGGGGTAAATTGTTTTAAAAAATTATTTATGGTTCCAACATGTATAAATTAGAAGTCAATATAAAAGAGGGGAAGCTAAGTGTTGTATTATATTGAACTTGAAATCAATTGTGGAAAACATTGTAGTTGTTTGCAAAGAATGTAAACTCACTACACATATCACTATACATATTCTTGTGCAAATAGATAATGCATATGTAGTGAACTCATTAGATGTTGTGATAGTTGGGTATCATAAATGTCTTAATCAATATGATCTTTATCTCAAAGATGGCCAAAATGAGGAACACATAACAACTATAAATTCTAATACTAGAATATTGTACATGGTGGAACGAAAAATATTTTTTCTAAAAAATAGAAGTCAATATAAAAGAGCATATGTTGAGTGTTGTATTATCTTGAACATGAAATAGATTGTGGAAAACATTGAAATTGTGTGCAAAGATTGTAAACTCACTACACCTATCACTATACATAATCATCTACAATTAGATAATGAATATGTAGTGAGTTAATTAGATGTTGTGATAGTTAGGTATAAAAAACATTACAATCAATATGAGCTTTGTCTCAAAAATGGCCAAATTGAGGAAGAAATGACAATTGTAAATTCTAATGCTAGAAGATTAAAGATCTTATCTTTTCAAATTTTGAAATGTTATTCACTTTGAGCTAACATATACATATCCACTTTCTTTTATGAAATATTGACATTAAACTATTAGTTTGTAGTTTGTCATAAATGAAAATTTCAAGGATTCTTATTCCCATGTTCAAGAAATATTATAAACAATGAACAGACAAATAGTGTTGTTTAACAAAATTGTTATAAATGGTATCAAAGGAACACATTTTTTTCATGCAAGGAAGTTCACATTTTTAGATATATTAAATGATAAATATACAAAATATTATTTGAAAAGTTTATAAAAAATAAATGTTTAGGCTAGTATCTATCTCTAACTCATTGCCTCTAGTTATGAAAAAAATGGTTAGAAATAAACAATAGAGTTTTAGTAGTTTGAGAATTTGAAAACTTTTTTTTTTAAAAATTTGAAGGTTAAAGGCTTCTTGAAAGTTTAAAAAAAATTATGATTCACATTTCCAACCATTTTGAAACAATTAAAATATCATGATTGTATCTGACACCCCTTTAATAGATGATCATGTATATTGCATAAATTATCATCAGAATCAAATGTATTCATATTAAGATTCATTACAATGCATTGTATAGACAGAAAATGGACACATTAATTGGATTTTGAATGAAACACTCCTAAGCAAGAATATCTTATAACACATTAAAATCTCTTTTGATGAATAAAGTTAGGATATATCAGGTGTCACATTTTTGCTATGATGATTTCAACTACATGGCAACTTTACAGTTGTTGTATAAAATGTTGTCAGATATATAAGTAAGTATTTCTTGTTTAATATTGTGTTTTGAATTTTTTTTAAGATTGATTTTGTAAGAAAAACTAGCGTAGATAAAAAAATAAATAAATTAACATGTTTAGTGCTTGCATTGATCATAACCTAGATTTTTTTCAAGAAATACATTCACCATTATGTGTGTGGTTCTTCTTCCTCGTCCTCATCCTATTATTATTATTATTATTATTATTATTATTATTATTATTATTATTATTATTATTATTATTATTATTATTATTATTATTATTATTATTATTATTATTATTATTCATTTGTTTATAGCTAGTGATTTTAATAGAAATTGATGTTCTCCCCACTTTTCATTTCTTCTTAGAAAACTAAGTAACTAACTATATGAATTATTATGTATCTATACAAATAGACCAAGTTTTACTAAATTTATGGGATTATTTATAGTTTTTTTGGGTTTGACAAATGGACCAAGAACTTGTCATTCACAGTAAAATCATTTTTTTTCATTCTAGGATTGTTATGTGATTGGATCTAAGATTGAATTTATTATAATTTGTGTAATGATTTCAAGTATGTAAAGTGGAAACCCTAGATCTACTTTTGTGGTTGTCATATTTTATTCTATGTTTAATTTCATTTTCTAGATTGAATTTTTCCAAGATAATGACCTAAAGGAAGGTTCTTCGTATTTTAATATGATTGTATCACATCATTGTTGTCATGTTTAAAATATTTGAAACCCTATCCAAATTGTCTTATACTATGATATTTTAAATTAGTCAAATATTTGTATTCAACTCATGAATATCATATTTTTTACTATATTAGCATATTTACGAAGGAACTTTAGTATTTGTATTTGTTTTTAAAGGGTTCTACTATTTCTTGAGTATATAACTACATGTTTTTGGGACTGATTACATCCAATATTGAAGGTAATTATCTATTTGAACATTAATTATATAATTTAGGATGATATGAAAAAGATTTTTTTTTAATTTCATTATAATCATGCATAAATGCCAAAGTGCCTTGAATTTCCTAGTTGATTAATAGTTGCTTCCAATAATAATATAACTCTATGTAGATATTGGAAGAATAAAATTATGTAACCATCACATAATCAAAGTGGGTATTTGAATTATTATTATGTTTAAGATATTATTATCATTCTTCTTTGGATTGGAATGGTTTCACATTTAGGAGATGTAAGTTAGTTATCTTTTTCAATGCAGCAGATAAGATTAAAGCTTATGATTGACATTCATTATTAAATAGGGACATGAATGCACTTAAAATCTAAGTGTTAGTACTTGAAAGATATATATTTATAATTAATTATATTAATTTAAAATTCAATAGAGAAAAGTATGCTTATCTAGTTTAGACTATGAAATACTTATATACACTTGGAACATGGATGGCATTAAGATAACCATATGAATAAAAGATATCTAGGGGATAAAGGCTACCTAAAATCACTTTAAATGGTAATCCTATTTTTAAATTTAAAATATAATAAATTTATATTACTGTCAAGTGACTGAATAGGAAATTGAGCTAATGTATTTCATTGAAGCTAGATTTATGTGTAAATCTTATTTCAGTAAAGGATCGAAATAAATAATTTGGTTACATTTTTTTAAATATTTTAACAATTAATTTTGTATATTGTATTCACAAAGGTGATGAGGCTTTAATTTATATAATTTGTTCATTAAATATAAACTCAAGAAGCTCTTACCTCCTAATTACACATGGATATATACCTAGATCTAAAGATCTAAACTAGATGAATGTGGATAATTTATCATAATGAAAAGTTCAACTACTAAAATAGTTATATATAAGATGTTATTTCTACCTAACCATGACATATTTGTGAGGTCTGAGTGACATTGCACTAATGACTAATTACATAGCACCTCTTTATTTGGCTATCATCTCCTTGGCCCCATCATCTTTGACAAGTTTGGGGTACTTCGTATGCTAACAACTAGTGACCTAGTGCCTATTAATTTTCCTAGGTTTTCCCCACCTTAGACTTATATGATAGCTCCATGTATCTCTGCACACTAAAAGTTAGAGACCTCTCACCCCTTCATACATCTAGGCTTTCCCAAGCTCAAATTTCTCTGACAGGTCTGAGAGGATTAGTCAGGTTGAAAACTAGCAACATGACACCTCTTCATTTCACCTGGCTATACAAAATCCATAAAATGACAAAGTAGAAAAAAGAGGGAAAGAAATGCAATAAAGCATACATGTCAGATAGGGAGATATCAATTTCTTAGAAAAGATAGATAAGGCTAATCTAAAAAATAATTCCTTGAGGTCTAAACTGAGATCAATTCAATGATCATTGAACTAAGTGGCTTTGCCACAACTATACCTCTATAGAACAAATTTCACTAGAGTTCTGCCTCCAAAAATATACAATGAAAAGAACTTGATGGAATCCAAAGTATGGTTTCAATGTGAATTCCTATAAGAGATTAGTATGAAATTTTTATTATAAAAAATATATATAGACCAAATGAAAACTTACAGGTAAGCAAATGAATGATCACTACCTATAAAAAGAGAACAAAATAACTTACATAGAGAATACAATAACTAATAACATCATAATCATGGCATAGTTAAAGTGATAAATTGTAAATTCAATCAATCATAGAATTATTTACCATTTAAACATATAAATGAAATAATAATGAACATATAAAAAATGATTTTGAAAAAAATATGACTTGTATTAGCTAAAAGAATGAAAAATTGATACAATAATCATTCTAGATCACCATTATAATTTAGAGAAAAGATAGGAATTGGAAATATTCCAAAATCACTTTTGGCCATTTCTTTTGGTCATTCCTAAAATACATTACAAATTTCATATAAATAAATAAGGATTGGGTCTCACTCCAGAAATCATGTGGATACCATCATGGGCCATGATGTTGACTCATTGCAATTACAATCACTTTTCAACAAACAAACCAAAATAAACTTAAAGAAACTTGAAATAAACATATGGCAATCACATTGAAACATGTTGAGGCAAATAAGATGCACCAATTCCCAACCTCCTTGATTGGGTACTTCCAGATTCTAGTGCAACTACTAAAAGATTAAACTCCTTGTCTAGCTTGGCCACATTCAGTGGAGGCTCCCTAAATATCACCTTTACTTGAGTTTCCAATATTTTGGAATCCTAAAAAAATGCATCCTTCAAGGCTTGGACTCCTAAAATCTAGTTGATGCTTACACTACACTAGGTTGAAGGATCTAGCACTGCCTAGGCTCCTTCTTGATTCACCTTAGGCTCTTTCTCCCTCACAGCCTAGTCAAATTAACCTAGGTAAACTCCAAATTCCCCTTGGTTCATTAAAGTTCCATAAAAGTGGAATAATACTAAAATATTAACGCCCTATAAGTATGTTAGTATCTTTTTATTACTCTCTAATTAGGTTCTATAGAATTACAGGCCAAGGCTAGCCACTCATCCATCACTGCTCTCATGTTTCTGATATAAGTTTGGTATAACGTCAAATTTGAGGTAGGAATTATTTTGAGATTTGGGAATATCCCATTATTGACCATGATATGTAGATTTTGGCACTTCCTGTTAATATTTATGATTATTTCCATGTAAGCATGTATCCTTAGTATAATCAAATCAATCTTAGCCTAAGTCTCCACTACTTGCCCAAGATCAAGAAAAGAAATATGAGGGCATCCTTGACCTGTACAATTATTTTTTTTGGTAATGTGCTCTTCACTTGAGGATCAAAAGTTTAGACATTGGTTTATGTGTTCTCAAGGGTGTTTTTAAACATGTCATGCGTAAATTAGAGCATAGACAATGGGTCCTCAATTATCTTCTCTTCCCCAATAAAATTCCTCACCTTAGTGAGTGAAATAAAATCTTGATGGGTCTACTATATCATTTGGTTCCCCTCTTGGAGAAATATTTGAGTGAGTATCATCTTCATGCTCTAAGAGACACTATCAAAAAATCCATTGCACATCTATGTTTCGCTAGACATCCATTTATGGATTATGTGATCTTGGCATCATCCCTTGAGCTAATATAGGTGTAAGATGTGTTGCTGAAATGGTGGTGAAAATCAAAGGATGAGGTGGGGGAGAGATAGAAGAAGTGGAAGTAGTGAAAGAAGAAATGAGTGGAGGCAAAGGGGGCATGGGGGTGAAGGGATTGAGAATAAAAGGGGAATCCCTTGGGAATATTTGAGATCACCATTATTATTGGGTTAGGTTCACCTAAGATAAGATTGGTCTTCAGAATGAATCATGGAATAATAGAGATGAAATAAGATGATTGAAGGTGAAACTAGTGGGGATATGGGTAATGGAGAGAGAAGGATGGGGAACTTGTTGTTAGTCTCTTACTACTAGAGCTAGAGGATTTGAAGGATTTATCACCTTCTACTTCTTCTTTAGCCTCTTCTCTAGATCAACTATGGGAATGAAGAATGGTCTAGTTGTGACAACCAAGGCTACACAAGATGATGGTAGATGACTTGGAGCCATAGAATAAATCATTGAGCTAACTAAAGTGGGGGATAGAAGAGTATCTACTAGAGGTATTAGGCTCTTAGATGATGTATCCATACTTATTGTCGAGGGCATGCCCAAAGAAAGCACTAAGGAGATTATAGGCTATGAGATGGGTGGAGTGGGAGGGAAAGTGAAACTGACAATGCTTCAAAAGGATAGAATTCAAGGGTATTTGGGTGAAAGATGAAGGGGAAAGATTTGGAAATGGTGGGGGTAGAGTGTAATTAGAATGAGTTTGAATAGGTAGTTGAAATATGGAAAGATCAAGGGGTAGAATGGAAATAGGAGGAGATGGAGGAGTGGTCAGGAAACCCTGTATGGGAACCTATTATGTGTCTAATTTAGGGATCCCTATCAAACTGACCTAGTATCAAATATTAGAGGCTATGATTATGTTAATTAAGTAGGCTATGTTTGGGCTACCTAGTAATGTGTAGTTCATGCTTAGAATTATTGTGGCTTGGTAGAAGGCACTATCAGAGGCATTAGAGGCAGATGTCTAAGATCATGTGAAAGAGATGGAGGTGGAGGTGGAGCTTTAGGAACTAGGGCTATTAGTGGAATCAAAGCCTAAGGAATTAGGGTTGCTATTGGAAGTGGGGCTTTAGTAGTTATTGACCAAATTTGACTTTTTAGTCAAATTGGGGAACCCCTAGTAAAAAATTGATTTTTAGGCCTATAAGGGGGTATAATTTACTATTATTAAGTATTTTATAGGTCATTTTATATGAATTAATGTTTTAATATCTTTGTTTAATTAGTTTCTAGGTTCATTTATCATTTGGGGTCATTTTAAGGGTCAAAAATAGTATATTTACTAGTTTTTACAAGTTTCTTGGAAATGTGCAAGTGTAAAAACATGATTTTACATCTCATTTGTCCTTAAAGGTCTTAATTAACTAACAAAACTTAAATTTATAGGTTTATTGAAAGAAAATTTATTTTTCTGAAGAAATAGAAGCAAATGACACTTGTAAAACTCCTTGGGAAAATGTGCCACATGGGAAAGGTCATATAATACCTCCACATCTTAATAAAACTCATATATGCTTGGTTTGATCTAAAAGTGCCATTTCCAATCCAAAACCATTCAAATCTCTTCTTGCTCTTCCTAGGAGACTGAAGTGACTTGTAGGTTTTTACTCGGTACATCTAACATAGGGGGTTTCAAGAAAAATGCTCTTAAGGCCATATTATAAAATTATATAAATTAAAATACATAAAATAATTTTGATTAATTGTGGCCTATTCTTCATGAACCATCCATTCGGAGTTCAACTTCCAAAACTACCTGCTTATCTATGTACCCTATCAGTTTTCTCTTGGTTTGAACAACTTCATATACACCAACTACTGATATTGACTCCAGATATTTTTATCTTCCTCCTATAATTTTCCCCACACTTGGTTTCATGTTTCATAAGGTTTTGAGGTGATAATAATCTTCATTTGTAAGAGGATGAAATTTTCTAAGTTATGGGCAATTTCACCATTTCCAAGAATTTTGTGCCTTATCAAAGCATATAAAGGGTTGTTTAAGTTTCATATACACATTTTAAATGTCTCCCTTTCTCATTTTCATTCTCCATCCAAGTCTCCTATATTTTCAAGTTTACAATCCCATATCTCCACCATGGTAGAATAGTCATTGAACATGCTACATACGTTGTTCAAGGTGCTTGGAGGATAGATTCACATTCAATGGGATGTTTCAATACTTGTTTCATGGCCTTATATTCTAGAGGATATTAATTAAAACATTTAAAGGATGTACCATGCCAAGTTAATGACATATAAAACACACATATTGCTTCACTCATTCCCTATTGCATGTGCATCATAATGCCCACCTATAGGTGGCCTTGATGGAGATTTGAGGGTTAATTTAGAGCATTGAAACATGAGATGAAATATTTTTTGAGGCATTATCATAAGGTTACATCATTATTGATCCTTGTGAGGTGTTAGTTTCTAAGAAATTTTGACATCATCTTTAAAGGTGATAAATGAGTTTTAGGTCATCAGTCCCTTAACCAAATAATTAGAACTCCTAGGGGTTTCATTATTTTCTTATAACATGGTTGAAATAACACTCTTTACATAAAAATGACCATTAATTATAACCCCATCATGATACAATATCCATCTTAAATTTTAAGGCATAATTAAAAATGGAGGATGGTAATTTCAAAGTCTAAGGTGGCCCTAAAAAACATTGAATCCTTCAAATATTGTCTATAGGTTGGGAATCAAAAGGAGATCTTTTTCATCAAGATTGCAAGGTGGACATTATTACCATGGTTAGAGAGTTTAAGTGATTTAAGGAGACATATTGTGACCAAAATATCATCAACACAAAATGGAAAGTGATGTCATTGATCTTTATATGCATCTTTCAGTTTGTACAGGTTGCCAAATGGGTACCTATAGTAGGGTCAAGGTAGTGACCTTAATTTGATGGCTAACTAATGCTTGAAATCTCAAAGATAGATGAATAAAGGTATACATACATTAATTATGATCCCATGGGAGCCAATTTATGTCCTTTATTAACATTATCATATCATTTAAGGACTCAAACACCTAAATCTAATGTTGACCAAATAGTGGAGTCTACAACACTATGACCCAAATAAGGTCTTTGCCATCCAATGTGGAAGCTTGTTCTTACTACTAATAATTTAAATGTTTAATTGGGTAGAGTTAATATCCATAAATTAATAAATCATATAAATTAGTGTCATATAATTCTCTATCTCCCATACATCACCTACAATCCGTACATTGTATAAATTCATACCTATAGCCGTTCAATAGGCAATAGCTTGAGTGAGTGTTATTTGAGCATTGGAAATACACTATAAGTGGTTAAATGACTTAAATAATGCCCAAAATTACTATAAAGAGTTTTAAGGTATATTTAAAAATTATTTCAAGTTTGAAGGAGTGAAAATAAGCTATAAGAAGGGGCCAAAGGTTGAGTGTCTTAGTATGGACCAGACAATGAGATTAGAAGGTTCTTAAGGCATGGACATGACCCTAGGTGATTCAAGAAAGAATGAAATGGATATAATAACACCAAATAAGTTATAAAACACCACATATATATTTTATTTCATTTATAAACTGTATCTCCTTTATTTTTAATGACTGTGACATATAGTGAACAAAAAGGGGCAATGAGCGAGTGATTTGGACTTCTTAAAAGGGTTTGTGGCTCAATAAAATTAAAAAATGGGTATAAAGATTTAATAAATGATATTATAAGGTAAAAATATATTATATAATTTTAATTTAATTCCCAATCACATAAATAACCTATAGGAACTCTTAAATAAAGAGGCATAGATAGAATACAATCAGGGTTGCACATACAATTTGAGAATTCAAGAATATAAGGGGTGAATGGAAGCTCAAGGTGTTGAATAGAAATGAAAGTAAATATATAATTAATATAATAAGTTTAATATTAATTTTAAAATTAATATGGTGGAAAATAAAATTATCAAATGATACACATACAACCTACAGTCCTAAACCTTACATAGAGCACTTTAATGTAACTAGTTGTGCATTTTTGGGAGTTTGAAGGTCAAATGGATTGAAAAAAGAATGGTTATTTATGTAGAGAATAATTTTCACCTATATAATATATTATAATGGTAATATATTTTGGATAAATAGGGTAATTAACCCCTACTTTGTCTTAGACATGGGGTACTTCCCCTCATACATAAACTAGTCAATTTAAAGAAATATGCTCAAATAACTCTTCAAGAGTTAATAAAACCCATAAATGAGTTGTGTTAATATGGGTAGTATAAATTAAATTTTAATAATACCCCATAGGATTTTTTATCCTATTAGGATGATCTAAAATGCGAGACTTGTAGGTAAGCCTACTAGGCATGAGCCAACCTAAATGTCCAAATGAGAAGACATTGACTCCTCCACCTAAAAATGAGATTTAAACCATAATGGATCATGTTTATAGTATGTAATTATAAGTTTATAAACTATTTGGGGCTGATTTAAACCATCATAAATCATTTGGATCTTTAGGGTGCAATCAACCCTACTAGGAAAAATCATACTTTGCTCTTAAAGAGAAGGTCATTCACACTTTTGGCCTTGTTTATGAATTTAAATATATGGTAAATTGTTCATTAGGTCAATAAATATGTGTTAAAACTCTCAAAGTTAATAATAAACCTTGGAGAAGCCATTTTGGGGTCTAAAAATAACTCAAGTCTGTGAAAACAAGATAGACAAACTTGATACGCCACTCATATATTTCATAAGGATATTTATGGGAGATATAAGAGTTTAGGAAAGTTATAATAGGTATTTAACAACCAATTTTTTGAATTGGTTATCAACTTGGACATTAGATCTTTATGAACCAACCTTTAGACCAAAAATAGGTCTAAAACCCTTTCAAACGCTCATCCAGGACTAGTTTGAATAAATAGAGTTGGAGATGAAATAAAATAAAATAGATGGGATGTGAAACATATTTGAATTTGAATATTACTCACTAAAACTCCCTCCCATTCTAGTTACATGTACAACACTATATGGATAGGGGCAGAAACAACATTTTATTCATTGTTTATGTGTTATGAAAGCTACAAGAGATTTTTAAAGATGAAAAAAAGTTTGGGTTGAATATTAAGACTTAATATAACTAAAAATATTAAATTAATTTCATAAAATAAATTTTAAGTGCCCCAACTAGATGATTCAACTCAACCAGTCAAATAAGGCATATTGGACAAGCAAGTGAAGAAGATGGCAAACTTTGAGTGAGCTAATTTTAAGGTAACCCTAATGATTAAAAGGACATGGAGGGTCTTAAAACGTGTAATTAAATCCTTGCCATGTATTTTAATATAAAAATTAATCCATTTTTGAGGGCAAGTGTGCAGGGTACATGAGAGGAGTTCTTTTTGGACTGCAAATGATAATGGTTGACTTTTAGAGGTTTCCAAAGGCCAAGCATACAACCAATGCATGGAGAGGAATTTTTGACAGTATATAATTTCATTAAAATCATTATAAATTTTCTTCATTAGTTATGGGATCTCCAAATAGGGCTAATCATGAAGGAAATGTTTTGAGCTAGAATGAGGAGTTTTGTGCCACTTTGCTAGACTTTGATGAATTGGATTGACATTTGTAATTGATGACCTTGCATGGTTTGACCTATAATATTCTATCATTCATGTATAATTTATTTTCTCAGCTTGAAAAGTGTCCTTGTGACCCTTGGACTTCTCTTTTTCTCTCTCTTTCTCAAATTATATAAGAGTTGGTCATTTTGGAATTGTAGAGGATGCTCCACCTGAGTATGATGAATCCCTACTCAATTGTATACATTTTTATTAATAAAATGAATAAGTGTTACACCTTCCATGACTATACTTAGTGTGTGTAATTTAATGTTTTATCTTGTTTAAGTGTCACTCTTGGATTCCTTAGCATTATGCCTCATTCTCTGACCTATTTGCAGCTTCTTCTTGCAAGACATGTGAAGTGTTTAGGGATATGTCAAAAATTAAGTGAGTTTGTATCTTCAATATTGAGATTAAAGGCCTTTTTTATAGTCCTCCTATCTTTTTAAATCATCTATGAACCCACAATATAACATTAATGTGAGGATATGAAGATTGGAGAAGTGTATGCTTAGTTTGCTCTTAGATTTCAATTGTAATATGCAATTGGTTGGAATTAATCAATTTTATTTAGTTTATCACATCCATTTTATAGATTTTATTTTAGTTATCCTTCTCCATTTTATTCCCACTCTCCCACCCCCCCTCACCACCAAAAGTAAATTAAATAAATAAATAAATAGTAGTAGTAGTCAAGTGGTATATCAAGGGAACTAGCCCTACCTAGAAACTCACCTCATTCCTTAGGCTAACTTCAAGCCTAGAGGTTATTCCATTATGTCACTTAGATGAGGAGATTTTTTTCATCTTCTTAAAAGGTGCATATCCTAGTGACAATAGTAGTAACTAAAGGTTGTGAAGAGGTAGATTGAGGAGGAAAAGGTGGTGTGTTGATATTTATAATTATGTGTGAGATGATAAGAGTATCATATGAAGGAGGAAAAGGTGGAGCATGAGGTATCAATATTAACAGTGGAGTCTGAACTTGAGAAACTATCATTATTTCCAGAATTGGACCATAAAAATCAATTTAAGGAGGCAGAGGAACAACTTGAGGAGGAGAAGGTGGTAATCCATCCTTCAATATTCCCATGATATGGATACAGAAGTTATAATTTGGTACTCTATGGGTTGAGTAAGAGTTGGAGTAATTGGCGAGTGAACTTCATGAGCCTTCTTCCCTTTGTTCTTCTTTTTAGACATTATCTAGAATTACACCTCCTGGTTATTGACAACATATAGGTAAAGATTATCATCATCCTCAACCTAATGGTTGTAGTTGATGTTCAACTAAGATCCATAATGTGATAATTGGGACTAAATCATCCCTTTAGGGTCCCATTATCTAATCTTGCATTTTACTAGTGTGAAGGAATTTTGGATGCCCACCATCTTTTGTATGGAGGGAAAGGTCATTTAAATGAGTCCTTGTATCATTATAGGGATTAGAGGGCATGCCTTCTACTGACATTGTAGATAGTGGTTGAAGATGCCATTCACTAGTTGTTAAGTGATCTCCTACTCTTCGAGGTGTTTAAGCACATAATATGGAAAACATATGGGTTCTTGCATGAAGCCCATGACTCATATCAATATTCCCTTTTTATACAGCCAATAGTCCCTTATGGATATGATAGAGTCCTACATTATCTCTAAAATATGGGGTATCAAAGATTCATTTAGCACCTAGTACACCATCAGGTAGAAATACTCACATATGTCCCAAACATGCTAGTGGAATTGGTAATCATAGAGCATGAAAATAATCACATGGACAATTTGGCCACTAATAACCCAGGGAAGAAATATTGATAGGTTGAATGAGAAAATTCTAAAGATGGCATTGAGTAGATATTTCATCATGTATAAATCACACCCATTATAGGTGTCTATAATGGCCTAGAATAATTTTATGTTTATCAATCTTGTAAGGTCTATGATGTTGGATCAAATCAAAATCATGTGTAGTAAGGGAACCCACAACTCATTGACATTCTGGAAATTTGATTCTTTGAATAGATTATTTTAGAGGACCATGCCTGCTCGTACCTCCTCTCAGAAGGTGTGTACCATGTAAGCATTTGTATTTTCTTTATTCACCCACTTGCATTCTAGGTTCTCAGCCTAGTGTTAAAGGATGGTATATATCTGGTGATTATTTATCTATGCCAATACTATGGCTACATAATATGAGAATAAGATGTCTATGAGGGATTAGTTGCCTTAAGGGCATCCCTATACATATCAAAAAAATCTACTGAGAAGTGGGTGAATGCACCTAATCATTAACACCATCTTATACTTAGACTACCTTTTGAAGGATGTATCCCATAAGTTTGATGCAAGGAAACACCATTTGTTTGGATGTAACTCTTTGGATTTTACATATTTTATATGACTGAAGGGCATCTTCCTATTTAGTTAGCTAGTCATCGACAGCACCAGATTCCCTAGAGCCCTACTCAATTACTTTGAATATGTCATTGTAATGATTTATTTGGTTACACGACTAAGGAAAGTGGTGTCTTAATACTTAGGATTGGGATTCATGTTAGAGGATGTATCAACCATTGAAATAGAATAAAAAATGAATTGGGAAGATTTTAAGTGTTGAAATCACAAGACAAAGAAGTTCTTTATGAATTTGAAAATAATAAGTGCAAAATTTATATTAAGCTAGAAATGGTAACCATTAATGTGCCTCCTTTAAGTTTTAAGAAGATATGTACATGTGTCCCTATATTAATTTCATTTGATATCTCACTTGCAATGAATTTGAAATTTGAGTTAGAAGTGATATTTTCTCCTTTTAATTCCAAATATAGAATTGAATTCAGAGTGCGTGATACTCTATTCCTAGATAGATATAACATTGGTGATAGGATGTTTCTAAAATACATATAATTTTGTCTAGTTTCCCATTTTGTTATTGGTGAGTGTGTGGAAAACACATAATCATATACTTTAGAGTTTCCTCGGCTACTCCCCACTTTTTAAAATGTGTCACTAGTCTAATGTTTTTTTATTAACAATCACCATCTAAGCATGGATTTACACTGCATGCCTTTATCCTAAGTAGGACAATGTATAACCTAGGGATACATGCCTTACCCTAATCAATATTTCTTGAGAGATCTGACTCCATTTTGAGTTTCCCAAATCACAAGTGGAAACTAGTTCATCTTTGCAATATGTGATGCAACAACTTCCCATCAAGCTAGGATATCTCAAGATCTATCATCTTTGACGTATCTAGGAGACTCACATTTCTCACTCAAGATCATGAAGAAGGCATGTGATCATATACCTTGAGGCTCCATTGGCTAGTCCCTACTTTCTAACACATTTCATTAGTCTACTATATTTTTAATCATAGACACTTTCTAAGCAAAACTTTCCACTCCATATCTTTATCCGAATCAAAATGATGTGTAACCCAAAGACACATTTTGTATATTGATCAGTCATAATTAATAAATTATACTTTATTCTAAACTTTCTAATTTATATGTGGCAATTATTTCATCTTTGCGAATGTGATTTAATAGATTCCCTTTTAGCTAGTCTCTCCTAGGCTTTGACATCTCTAGCATATTCAAGAGACTTATGTTTATCACTAGGAATGATGCACTAATCACTCATTGAGCTTAGTTCTCCAAGTATATGACATCTATGATAGGTCCTCTGCACTCCCCTCTCTAACTCAAAATGAAACAATAAGTTCCCATTATGCAAGGCTTTCCTAGGCTATACCAATTCCAATGGAGTTGCCTTTCTGACTTTGTATGATGTGGTGATATTCCATTTGACTTTGTTCTCTCAAGATATGACATCTAAGATAGGTCTATGGGACTAATCTATCTGACTCTAAATCATTCAAAAATCTCCCATTAAATTAGGTTTTCCTATTCTCTATCATCTATGATAGGTCTAGGGGACTAGCTTTTTAGACCCTGAATGATGTGATGATCTATCATTGGGTTGTTCTCTCTCAGGATCTAACATTTATGATATGTTTAGGAGACTAACATTTCTATCTTTAATTGACATGACAAGTTCCTATTGGGCCAGGATCTATGAGACTCACAAGATGGTGAAGTGGCAATGATAAATAAGAAAATCATTCATTAAATCTTACCTATCAAACATAGATCACTATTAAGTTACTCTAAATATTTCATTATAATTTTTATACCTAGTTAAACTAGTAGGGAAAGTAGTGTCCTAATTTTTTTGATGCAGAGGAGGTACATGATAACATACCTTCATGTTTCTTTGCCTAGTCTTCATTTTCTAAAATGTGTCATCAAACTTTTGGTTTATATTAATAGTCATTATCTAAGCATGGCTTCACACTCCATGTATTTATTCTAGGTAGGATGATGTGTCATATGGGGAAACATGTCACACCATCATTATTCCTAATTAACTACTCATACTTGATTCTATACTTATTGAGTCAAAAGGGGAAACTAGTTCATCCTTGAATTATATAAAACAATAACTTGCAATAGAGATAGGCTCTCCCTGACTCTAACATCTCTGATAGGTTTTGGAGACTCACCTTTGTAACTCCAAATGATTTTTTTATCTCCTATTGATGTTGGCTCTCCAAGTCTCTGATATCTATAATAGGTCTTCGTAAATATGATTAATAACATTAAATGACATAGTGAGTACCCATTGTGTTGAGTTATACTAGGATCTAACATCTCTAATAAGTAAAGTTTCTAATCTTATTTTAATTGATGTTGTGATCTTCCATTGGGTAGGGATCTCTAGGCCTCTAAAATCTCTGATAGGTCCAAAGAACTTCCCTCTCTGACTCTGAATGATACGATAAGTTCCCATTGGATTAGGATCTCATGAGCCATCACATGTGTGATATCTCTATGAGACTGTCCTCTCCTGAATGATGCGGTGATCTCCCATTGGCCCACACTCTCTTAGGCTTTGACATTTATGATGGGTATGAGAGAGTAGACTTTCTTACTATAATTGACATATTGAGTTCCTATTGGACTAGGCTTTACGATATTCATAAGATGACTAAGTAATAACATAAAAAAAATCATTCACTAAATATTAATAGGTAGACATATAAAACTCAATAAAGGATAGGACGTTTATTGATATGGGAAAAAAAGATTTTGGGAACATTTTCTCATGAAAATCAATTTGCAATGTTAATAAAATGATATACTAAAAGTGAAAAAATACTTCTTGGTGGTTTTTATAAAAGTTAACAAAGGTTTGTTACTACTAGAGTAAAATCAAGGCCATATTTATTTTGAAGTTTTGAGTAGGTGTAATGGCATATTAGCCATAATAGATATTTCATGTACAAACTGAGTTATTGTTTTTAGGCTTTGAACTATTTTATTGATTTATTTTCCATCCTTTGTCAATTATTAATAAGTTACTCAAAATTTGATCATCCCACTCTTTTCATTGTTGTAAATTTTATATTTTATATTATTTATATTTTTAGTTATAGATTTGACATGTTTATGGCTATTTACCTTTTTATGATTATAATGTTTACATTTCTAATTGAAATTTTTCTAAGAGCATATTATGCTTGTATGTGACATGGTTTAATTTTTTTAGTAGTTAAAACATGTGTATCTCACTTGTTCATACACTACATGAATCAACAAATGAAAACAAATTAATGACCACTTAGATTTCCATATTATCATTTGTAATGTCATCTAACACTCACTTGATCCAAATTTGAAAATTTGAGTTGGTTCTAAATTTTTTTGCTTTTATTTCCAAATCTAGAATTAAAATCAATAGCCTTGATCATGTTGTAAAAATGGAATCCAAAGATAGTTAGATCAAGAATTAGTTAAGAAAATCAAGAAAACACATAAGAAAACAACTAGATAAGCCAACTCTTTCAATGAGGTTTTGAAAATGATATTTAAGATATATTTAAAGAAAGCACATACACAATACCTTCCCAAGAGCATCCCACCATCCAAATATGGCTCAAAACATTATTTCCTCCTTTATTTTTGGCTCAAGTCTTCATCAATGATGAATGATTTGCTCTTCCATCATCTCAAGTAAACTAATGAAAGTGTGCTCATGATATGAAATAAAATATATGAATATCATTAAAGCTATCCTATTGCAAATTAATAATAGTAAAACTACACAAAGAAAGGTTTTGGAGATAATTTTACATAATAAGTTTACACAAGTGAAGCTTAAAATGGTGGTCTTGGCCTTCCTATTTATACTTTTTTGAATTTCATCAGAACCAACCATGACCATCCATATTGAGATCAAGATGTGTGGTCATGAATTTATTCATTTTTTTATAGTTAATCTATAAATATTTAGAATAAATGGGCAATAAAGAGACTTAGGAGGCCTTCAACTTGATATTTTTTGCAATTATGGCTTATAGATGCCACCCTGCAAATGATGTCATTGGTGATGCAAATATTAGATACTAGTTTCCAATTAAAGTATATTCAATAACTTCCATGGATTTTACACTTATGAACTTGATTTGAATTAAGTTTCTTAAGTTAGATTAATCAATTTTTATACAATTCTTTGGAAATTTATTTTACATTATAAATCAAATTGGTCATAATGTCATATTACTAGGTTGTAATTTGATTGGAGTAGAATTAGAAGAATATTTTAGTTGTGTATGGACCAATGCCCCATTTAAGACATTATTGACATGAAATAAAACATGTACATGTCATGTTCTTTTGAATTAGAATAATTCAATGGTTTAGAATATCAAAATGATTTTTTATGATTTTGACTTGAAATGATTTGAGAAAAGTTAATAATCATATAAAATGCAATGCCCCATTGAGGAATACATTATCCTAAACTGACACTTTTATATGGTAATATCGAACCATTTAGCATGATTTAGTGACTTTGGCCTAAATTGTACATTTGAGTGCATTTTGAGTAAGATTGGAAATTTCAACACAATGGTGCCAAGAATTAGATGTCTAAATTTTTCCCTTGTTTGAGAAGGTGTAGTGAGACATTCAGGCAAATCAATGTAATTTCAAAGAAAAGAGTTGTCAAGAAGAAGTTGGAAGGAAATGTCCCATGATGCCCCCTCAATAGGACATACGACGATGAAAAAAGTGATTCACTCTTGAAAGAGAGAGGAAATGAGATTAACCCATGGATGATATTAGATATAGATGAGTGAATGATTGTACATGTTGATTCTCAATGATCAAAATATAATTAGAGTATAATGGGCTCCAAATTTTGGGAGAAGAGGAAGGATAAAATCAAAAAATATAAGAAACATACTTTGAACACACCCAAAGTTAGGGTGCAAGCTGCACCCTTACGAAACGATCAATCCCAAAACAAGTTACACACTATGAATATTTTAAGAATGAAGAAAAAATTCTACAAAGCATGGAATTATATGAAATATCAGATCATTTCTATAGAGAAATGTAATAATAATTTGACCCAATAGAGTGAATTTGATCGATTGAGAAAGTAATTACCAACACTAGAGTTAGAAGTATTAGAATTTAAATAGAAACCAACAAAAATAAAGAGAAATAAAACATACATGAAGCCAACATAAAATCAAGATATGAACTATCAAGATTTAAATAGGAACAAAAGTGTATAAAACTAAAGCAAGAACAACATATTAAATAACATGAAAGTAAGATATAAGTAATCAAGATCCATGTGTAATATCAAGAAATTATTTGAAAATAAACAAAATAATAAGAAGAAACATGAACAAAAAATACCAAGAAAGAAGAAATAACAAATGAAAATAAAAATAAACAAAAGACAAAAATCAAATAAACACACCCAAACAAGAGTTAGTTATAATGTTAATGCACCTTGAAAACAATTATTCATGTACATGTATTAGAGGTTTTATTGTATACAAAAATGTAGGAAGAAAAAATGACACAAATTTTTCCATAAGTGATAGGGAAATAATAAAGAAAAAAATAGGGGAAAAATTAAAAAATGGGATGGCCAAGATGACTCCAGATGTATGAGACAAGTGGATGTTGCCTACATAGTTCTATGGATATGATGTTCAACATGAAATTTAGGCCAAATGTAGTTCCCCAAGAAATTGGATAGAAGAAAAGTGATGATAATAAAAAGATGATTTATGTTGTAGAATAAATATGGAAATGGTCTTGCAAAATGACAAGAGCATAGGACATGTAGAATAGAAAAAAGTGCATGACAATGTTTTTGTTTATTTTGTCGATCATTTTATAATGTTTGTGTGCTTTTGGGATAAGCAAAGAAAATGAACTATTCACAAAATGTTTAAGAAAATACCTAGATAAGGAGATGCACATCCATAGTTAAGAGTTCAAACAATAGCTAAAGACCACTACAATAGCCCATGCTAAAAAATTAGTAAGAGTGAGATCCTAATATGGCAACGCTAGCTACCAAAAAATATTAAAATAATAATATAATAGTATTTAGTACAAGATAGATTAAAAAAAATCACTCAACAGGAAAAAACCATGAGCTTATGTATCTATGTTCACTTTATTGGAAATATTATCATTGATGTCAAAGGTATAGCATTGGTCATAAAGGTCCCATGGCATTTACTCTCTAAATGTGTTTTTAATGTTCATATTTTGTCTAAAATGTGTTGATATTGATTTAATATTAACAAATATATAATTGGTTGTATTAAAGTCAAAAGAGGGCCCATGGATAATTCAAAGAGTCATGGGGTAAAGACAAAAGAGGAATGGGATGCATTTTCCAATGAATGGCCGTCTTGAGGAATTTAAAGAGTCACCAAGTAAAGATAAAAGAGGCTATTGCATAATTTTACATGAATATTCACCTTAAAAATTTTGAAAGGTCACCAAGATAAAGACAAAAGAGGAAAGGATGCATTTTCTTATGAATGGTCACCATGTGAATTATTAAATACAAGTATTCAAAGGATCATGCATGTTTGGATCCATTTTTTATGAAGAGTGAAGAGTCACAAAGGGTGAATTCCAAAGCTCATTTCGAAAACTATAAATAAAGACTTGGGAAGACATTTTTAATATGAAAGAGAGTGCATGGATTGTAATTATTTTATATAATAAAAGAGAAGATAATATAAAGAGATATTATAGAGTTTTATCATTTGTCGAGAAATCAACATTGAGGACTAGTTTTTTTATACACAAGAGGGGTTGGTGATCCTATGCATTTGTGTTAAACAAAGGGGTTGGTGATCCTACAATTTTGTGCTTATGAAATTTTTAATTTCAGTTGGTGCTATTTCATATACTTGAGATTGTTCTCAATGGTTTTTCCCACTTTGGGTTTCCACATAAAAATCTAGTGTCTCTCTCTATCTCTCTTGTGTGGTTCACATTATTTTAGTTTTATTGCATATCTTAAATGTCTGATTAAGTGGATTTTGATTAAGTAAAATATTTATAATATATATGATATACTAATTCACCACCCCCTCTCAGTTTATGTCATGCTTAAAAATTGGTATCAGAGTAGGTTCCTTTTTAAACAGTTTTACAACTTGAAGTTAGATCGAGGAAAGTAGCATAGTTAGATCACATGAAGGTTTTTCTACAAATAAGGAAACTTTGTTTGATGGGACAAATTATGATTTTTTGAGCATAAGGATGAGGATTTATTTTATGTCTCTTGGATTTGACATTTTGCATGTAGTTGTGGATGAATATGAAGAGCCACAAACACTTGTGATTACTCTAGTAGGAAAGAAGGCAAGTGAAAATAATGCTGAGGATTTAAATGTTATTTTATTTGGCTTATGTGAATTAATTTTTTTTAAACTTATGGAATGAAAATATACTCATGAGACTTGGGTAAAGCTTGAAAATATTTACAAAGGTGATGGAAAGGTTCAACAAGCTATGCTCTAGACTTTCAAAAGATAGTTTGAGAGTTTGAAAATAAAAGAGGAAGAAAATATAGTGAGTTATCTTTTGTGGGTTGATCAAATAGTTAATCATATTTAAGGCTTTAGAGAAAATTTAGAAGAATCAGTGGTGGTGTAAAATGTTTTAATATATCTACCAATGAGATACAATGCAAAGGTTTCACAACCAAGGAGATGAAGGATCTAGCTAGGCTAAAGATGGGTGAACTACATGGTATTCATATGGTATATGAGATGCAGACTGAATAAGAGACACCCTAAAAAAGGGAAGCTACTTTTAAGATATCAAAGAAAGACAAGGCTAAGATTTAAAAATCAAGTGACAACTCTAGTGATGATGAAGATGACAATGGATTTATATTCATTTAGAAGATGAAAAAGGGCACAAGTAAATATCAAGTAAAATTATCTTATAATTGTTTTAATTATAGAAAGATTTCTACATTTTGTAGCTAGGTTCCTAGATAAGAGAAATGGTGAAAATGAAGAAGGAAGGTCTACATACAATAATAATTTCAAAGGCAAATTTAAGAAGGGATTCAAGAAGAAGAGTTTATACTCTAAAGATCCTAGCTCAATCAAAGACAGTGGAGTCAGTGATTTAGATGAAGAAGAGATTATATTCATGACTATACATGAAGAAACCTCTACAATCAAAAGTATAGATGATCAAGAAGAAGAAAAAATGAATCTGACGTGAATCTAGAAGGATAAAAAGAATCAAATATTGAAGTGCCAAATCGAGAAAAATGAAAAGGAATAAAAATAAATAATTGAAGATCTATAATCACACATTGAAGAAGTCAAAAAATAATGAAGAAGATATAACAGCTCAGTTACAAAAAGTAAGTGGAGAATGTGAAAGGTATGTTGTTGAAATTACCTCTTTAAAAGAAGATATTGACAAAACAAATAAATAAGTCAATGATAGAGTAATCAATGATTCAAAATTTGAAAATAGAACTAATATGTTGAATAAGATATGAGAAATTCCAAGATCAATGTTAGATAAGATAGGTATCAAATTTAAAAAAGAGAAAGGGGAGGCCACTACTTTCATATAGAAGGTTAACACACAAAAAAATGAAATAGCTATGTTGAACCTCTTACAAAAGAATAAATGAAAAAGAATGAAGTTAAAAGTACACTGGACATCTCAAACAAAGAAGGCTATTACGAGTAGAGATACAAATGGCAATCAGATTAGAGATACACAATTAGGTTCTATTTTTATGGTAACTATTTTTATTGTAATGGATATGGTCATAAGAAAATAGAATGTTGGGAAAAGGCTAATAAAACAAGGAGAATGAAACTCATGTAGAGTCAAGTAGAATCCATAAGTTTTTTTCTCCTATATCAGGCTTAAATGAAGAGACCTTAATATGTTGCAAGTGCAATAATTTTAGACACATAGCCTGGTAATGTAGAAGTGTGTTAGAGTTAGTCAAGAAGCACCAAAGTTTCAAGACTCCATTCATCAAGAAGAAAGTTTAGATAGATTCATGGTAGAAGAAACAACCTAAAATGTCTATGTTAGTTTAGGTAGCTTTGCATACAATGAATGAAGAAAATCCATGGTTAATTGATAGTGGATGTTCAAGGCACATGACAAGAGATAAGAACAATTTTATAATCTAGAAGAAGACCAATGGTGGCACAGTAAAATTTGGAGACAATACTACTACCAAAATTGCCAGAAAAGGTACATTAAGTTTGGATAATGGTAAAACTAAGACTAAAAATGTTTTGTATGTAGAAGGTCTTAAGCATAATATTTTGACTGTAAGTAAAATGTACGATATGAGACACAAACTAAAGTTTTATGTAGAAGGTTATGAAATTAGGATAAAATATTTATGTGTTGATTGCATATGCTTAGAGGATAAGCAATAATTTTTATATGTTATGAGATATCAAAGGTCAAAAATATTTGTTAAATCAAGTTGGCTATGGCACAAGAGAGTGGGACACATAAATTTTGACAATATTGTTAACATCATCAAGAAGAAATTAGTTAGAGACATTTCAAAGATTAAAAATCCCTTCAACACACTTTGTGAACCACGTCAACATGGGAAGTAGGTCAGAAGATGGTTAAAAACAAAAGAATAATCAACCACTTCGATGTTAGAGCTTGTTCACACTAATTTGTGTGGACCTATGAGAACTCAAAGTAATCATGGTGAGAAATATTTCATGTTCCTTATTGATGATTTTACACGTATGATTTGGGTGATGTTTTTGAAGAAAAAATCAGAAGCTTTTAGCCACTTCAAAATATTCAAGGCTTTTGTTAAGAATGAAATTGATTTGAAGATTAAGTGCCTAATATCAAATCCAGGAGGGGAATTCATATTAGATGAGTTTATTAAGTATTTTGAATATAATGGAATAAAGAGACATTATTTAGTTGCCAGAACTCCATAGTAAAATGGAGTAGTTAAGTAAAAAAATAGAATAGTTTAGGAGATAGTGAGGATAATGCTAAATGAATCCAAGATACTAGATAAATATTAGAGAGACATAGTAGGTTTATCAGTGCACATCTAAAATAGTGTGTTTCTAAGAGTCAATAGTTACAAGACTCCACAAGAGCTATGGAAAGACAAACACACTACAGTTGATTATTTTAGAGTTTTTGGTAGTAGATTCTTCATAAAAAGAACCAATAAAAAACTAGGTAAGTATGAAATTAAAATAGATAAAGGTATATTTCTTGGATATTCTAGTAAAATTAAAGCTTATAAATTTCATAACAAAATAACCAAGAAGATTTTTGAAAGTAAAATCATTAGGATAGATGAAAATGTAGCACAAAGAGCCAGTGATCCAATGGACACTCTTGAAATCATTGAAGAAGAAGATTTCAAAGAAATAGATGGGGATGAGAAGAAGGAGCAAAAGGACACCAAGACCCCATCCAAATGTGTTCATATAAATCATAATAAGAGTGACATCATCAAGAACATAAATGAATGAGTTCACACTAGAAGGATGATGTTAAGTGAATTTGAGCAAGTTAAAAAAAATTGTTATACAAAATTTAGCCTAGAAACTTTTTAGAATCTATACATGATGAGCATTGGGTTAAGGCAATGGATGAAGAATTAAATTAGATAGAAAAGAATGATACTTAGGAATTAGTTACTAGATCAAAAGATTAAAATTTTATATGAATGAAATGGGTATATAGAAATAAGTTAAATGAAGATGGTGAAGTTATCAAGAATAAAGCAAGGTTAGTATATAAAGGATATGCTCAGATTGAGGTATAGATCTTAAATAAACTTTTACACCAATGGAAATACTAGAGGATATTAGAATGTTTCTTTCATATGTAGTGTTTAAAAATCTCAAAGTGTTTCAGATGGATGTCAAGTCTATTTTCTTGAACATGAATCTACAGGAGGAGGTCTATATTGAGCAGCCTGAGGGATTTATTATCTCAAATGATAGTAGCCATTTATGTATATTGAAGAAATCACTATATGGATTGAAACAAGCTATCAAAGCTTTCTATGCAAGACTTGATAAGTGCCTACAAGATCAAGGTTTCAAGAGAGGTTTTGTTGATAGTAATGTCTACATCAAAATAGAAGGTCAGCATCAATTAATTATTGTGTTATATATTTATGACATAATTTTTGAAGGAAACATTGAAAAGTTGACAAAATATTTTTTTGATAATATGCAAAAAGAATTTGAGATGTCTATGCTTTGAGAATTGTCATTTTTCTTAGGGTTGCAAATTTTTAGTTAGATAAAGGAATGTTCATATCTCAAAGTAAGTATGTCAAGGAAATGTTGAAAAAAATTGGTTTTAAGTATTATACACTAGTTGGTACACCAGTGAGTATAGGGAACAAAGTCAGTAAGGATGAATATTCACCTATTGTAGATCAATATTTTTATATATCTATGATTGGTAGTATTTTATATTTGATAGCATCGAGGCTAGACATCATGCATGAAGTAGGCATGGTTGAGAGATATCAGGTAGCCCCGAAAGAAAGTCATTTTTAGTTGGTAAAGATAATATTTAGATATGTCAAGGGAACATTGGATTAAAGATTGTGGTATCCCACAGGGAGAGATTTCACTTTGGTTGCTTATACAAATTAAGATTGGGTAAGTTTCTTGGATGACAAAAAAAGTATAAGTGTAAGATCTTTCTTCCTTAGTGATAGCTTAGTAACATGGCTAAGCAAAAAGTAGAACTTAGAATCACTTTCTACAATTGAAGAAAAATATATTATAATGGTGTTGTGTTGTATTCAAGTAATTTTGATGAAGCAAACTTTAGAAGACATCAAGATAAAATATGATGAACCTATATCTATTTTTATTGAAAACACAAGTGTTATTAATATTTCTAAAAATCTAGTGATGCATTCAAGAACAAAATATATTCCTATCAGATATCATTTTTTGAGAGAGTAGATGGCATATCAATATGTTAAAATGGAATATATTAGTACTATAGAATAAATTATAGATATTTTCATAAAGATAATACCAAAAAACACATTCAATTATTTACAAGAGAAGTTGGGAGTAATTTATTTTACTTCCTACCATTAAGGATCAACATTAGTTGTAGGGGAGCTAGGTGTTAGCTCCAGGATAGGCCCTTTGTCATTGATGTCAAAGGGGGAGAAGAATAGAAATAGGTATAGGGAATAAGTATAGAAGTAGGTACAAGATGCTATAATAAGGGGGAGTTATTGTATGATTTTTATTTTAGCTATATATGCAAGTTGGCCTATGTAATACAAGTTTCAGGATGTGGTATTACTTGTTTGAGGTTTCCATCAATGAAAAAGGCAGAAATTGTTCGAAATATTGTTATTGATGTCAAAGGTCTAGCATTGGTGATAAAGGACCCATAGCATTTACTATCTAAAGGTGTTTTTAATGTTCATATTTTGGCTAAAA
Source organism: Torreya grandis (assembly GCA_037957365.1). Taxonomy (NCBI): domain Eukaryota; kingdom Viridiplantae; phylum Streptophyta; class Pinopsida; order Cupressales; family Taxaceae; genus Torreya; species Torreya grandis. Next base: position 5,221,246 of record JARHVA010000452.1, read on the forward strand.
TGTGTTGATATTTTTTAATACTAACAAATATATATTTTGTTGCATAAAATTCAAAAGAGGGTCCATAAAGAAGTCAAAGAGTCACGGGGTAAAGAAAAAAGAGGAATGGGATGTATTTTCCCATGAAGAGTCATCTTGAGGAATTCTAAGAGTCACCAAGTGAAGACAGAAGAGGTTATGGCACATTTTTCCATGAAGAGTCACCTTAAGGATTTTGAAAGGTCACCAAGATAAAGATAAAATAGGAAAGGATGAATTTTCTTATGAAGGGTCACCATGAGACTTTTCAAATACAAGGATTTGAAGGGTCATGCAAGTTTGGCACCATTTTCCATGAGGAGTGAATAGTCACAAAGGGTTAATGCCAAAGGTGATTTGGAAATATATAAATAATGGCTTGGGAAGCCATTTGCAATATGCAAGAGAGTGCATGGTTTGTAGTTATTTTATATAAGAAAAAAGAGAGAATAGAAAGAGATATTTTATAGTTATATCATTTTCTAAGAAAGAAACATTGAGAGATAATTCTATTTTATACACAAGAGGGGTTGGTGCTCTTGTGGGTAGGTGCTCAAATGTAATATCCCCTTCAAACAGGAAATATAGCAACACAAAAAACTCTGAACAAGATATAACTTATGTTGAATAAATTCAGAATGATCACAATAATATAGTCTCTAAATAAAAAATTACAGATTGTACCACTTGTCCTTATAAACCATTACAATTGTAGTCCTTTCTTATGCATATAAATGTGAAATACAGACTTAAAAACCCTGTCTTCGCAAAATTGGGAGTGAAAATCAGATTCTGGACGGTCTCGGCCTGTTGTGTCAAACACACAGTCGCTGGCGTCGGTCGATAAACTACCGACGTCGGTCACTCAGGTCGACTTTCAGCTGACATCGGTCTTCAGTCGACTGATGTCGGTCACTGGAAACCCTCTGTCTGCCGAGGTCGGTTCCTGAGTTGATCTGTACGGACCTGTACGGACTCTGTACGGCCACTAATTAAGCACAACTTCCCTGTTTCACCCCTGATCTGGAAATATACTTTTCTAGCACAAAAGATCTCTAGCTGTATAATTTATTGAATCAAAACAAGAATAAAGAAATACCTGGAATCTCTGTAATAACTTCTGTGTGAAGTTATCTCTCAAACCTGAAATTCTATGATAACTTCTGGATGAAGCTATCTCACACTTTGGCAATAGATCAGCTGATATTCCACAGCCTCTTAATTGCACACACTGAAGAGGGAACGTTCTCCAATGCAAATGGAATCCTTGAACCCTAGGCTCAATCTTCACAGAAGAAATTCTCCAAAATCAATATCAATAATCAATAGCATAATGAACAATGGCCTCCATGAGAAACCCTTATACCCTCAAAAAGATGTGCTTGCCCTAATTAGGGTTTCTTAAATTAGAATTAGGGTTTCTAATTAAAAATAGGCTAAATAATTAATATTTGATTAAATCAATCAAATATTAATATCTCCCTCAATACATGTCGGATCGATGAACCGATCGAAGCTAGTGAATCAGGGAGTGATTCCGCACATACCCATACCATAATAAAGGCGCTCCACTGCATATCAAATATCCCTAAAAAGTAGGAGGCTAGGCCAAATATGTCTGAAATAACCTGAATGAAAATCAAATGTAGAAATCTTGTGAATCAAAGTCGAGCCAAGCTCCATTATGACCCTCTATCCATCCTATTAGCCTACGAAGGTCGCATAATAGGCTAACCATGAACTTAGAACATGTAAATTAAAAAGGGGACATGAAAATTCGCCCCTCCTAAAATTTCTTGCCCTCAAGCAATCACTGAATGACAAATCAGTCAATCCACCTGGATCCCAAATATAGTTTTGATCTCCACCACTGTCAATTAACATGACCCCCATGCCATGTCCATCCCAACTCTCATGTAATGGTGTCACATCATCTCTAGTACTAAGATAAGCACTCCAACATCCAATCCATAAATGAAAATCAGCAAGCAAACTCCTTACCTGAATAATATCTGAAACTGGATAGTGAAGACTAGAAATAGTCATCTCATCATCAACCTGTGACCTGACTGTAACAGAAAGTTGAGTCCTCACCACATGTGACAACTCCTGAACTGAACTCACCTCAAGACCAAGCTCGTCCTCATACCTCTCTTGTGTTGGTGCCAATGTGCTCTCGTCATCACCCTCTATCATGTTATGTGGTATAGGTCCCTCCATCCGATGAAAAAACATATATCTGAAGCTGCTGCCCCGTATTGCCTTAAGAATATGTGTCGTCCCATCAACATTAAAGAGAACCTCCATGTCCTTGAGACGAAGAGTAACTTCTTCAAATGAATGAATCCACTTCATACCCAAGACTAAGTCAATATCCCCCATGTTTACCACATAATAATCAGCCTTGAACTCATAGTTGTTCAAGCGCAATGGGAGGTCTCTAATCATACGCTCACACTTAAGAGTGTGACCATCGGCTACCTTAACACTGATGCCCTCAAAATCTATGGTAGTGAGTCCACACTTCTCCACAAATCTAGCATTTATGAAATTATGTGTGGCCCCTGTATCAAGAAGGGTGATAACCTTCTGCCCTGCCAAAACTCCACAGAGTCTGAATGACTCATCCGACTGAATGCTGGATATGCGTGCCTCTTGTAGGTGAAGCTCTAACTCTTCCTCTGCATTAGGCCTTGAAGCCTCTGCCTCTGCCCCCTCAGAACTGTTATGCTATTTGAAATCCTCAGAATCTGAATCCTCATAATATATCCACATCATACGATTCGCCTTGCCCTTAGGCCTCAAAGGACAATCGTGATGGATATCATATGGACCTTTGCAATAGAAGCAAAGCTTCTTCCTACGTAAATCATTAAGCACCTCACGATCCAAAGGTGGTGCTACCGGATTGGCTTTTGAATCATTTTTAACCCTAGATTTATCTATGTTAAAATCCGGTCTCTCCGTATCCCCGTGGGAGTGCTTATGGTCTCTAGATGAAGAAGCACCTCTGGAGTTAAATTTATTGGATGGGGCTACCATCTCCATATCACGTGCCTTCTTCATAGCTACCTGTAATGAAGGAGGATCAAGGGCTTTGATCCAACCCCTCAATGGCTCTGTCAATCCCTCTATGAAGAGAACTACCAATCTACACTCTGAAATATTGGGTACCATGACTGCCAATCTCTGAAACTCACCAATGAAGGACTCCAAGTTACCTGTTTGTCTCAACTATGCCAGATCTCAGAAGTAAACCTGGGGATCTCTCCTGTCAAACCGCTCAACCAATCTATCCACAAAGTCCTGGTACTCTGTTACCTGATTATGCTGAAGTGTTACCATACCATGGTACCACCAATCATGTGCTACTCCATCCAAGTGCAAAGTGGCGTATTTGATGGCATCTATCTCTGACATTAGTCTCAATGCCAAAAAGGTGTCAAGATTATGAACCCAAGCTTGAGCTGTCATCTTATCGCTGCCGTCAAAAGTGGTCAAAGAAAGCTTACCAGTAGCCTTCTGCAGCTCACTGAATTGAACTCTAGGCTTCCCGTCCTGTCTAACCAATCGGTAGTGCTCTCTCCTAAGATTGACAAAATGATCAAAGGTTATCCTCTCTTGGACATGAAGAGGTAATAAGTCCCACTCATCATTTGCAGCCATGTAAACATCTGCAAATGGGTTATTCCCTGCTTCTTCTGCTGGTGCCTCTGGTTCTTCTTGAACAAAAGTAGGACGTGTAGGTCTATCAACTGTTCTAGAGTGAGTCTGCTGTGGCCTCTGATTAACCATAGCACTCCTATCATCTCTTTGGTCCCCGTTCTGTCCATCAGGTGTGTTCATTCTTTCTATCATAGTCATAAGTGCTTGTAGTGTCTGAGCCATTTGCTGTTGGCTTGTCATCATAGCACGCTGAAATTCTCTGGTGCCCTGATCAGCATCATACCTGTGGCCCCTGGGTGGGCTGCCCTCACGTCTGTCACTCATGATGGTCAGTGGCTGATCTAACACCTGAGTACCTTCAAGCAAGGCTCAGCGGCGTGTGTTATACTTGTGTGGTCCCAACTCTTGTGGCTGCATAAGTTCTATACACCCTCAGGCTGGCAGGATTTAGCTCTGATACCACTATAATATCCCCTTCAAATAGGAAATATAGCAACACAAAAAACTCTGAACAAGATATAACTTATGTTGAATAAATTTAGAATGATCACAATAATATAGTCTCTAAATAAAAAATTACAGATTGTATCACTTGTCCTTATAAACCATTACAATTGTAGTCCTTTCTTATGCATAAAAATGTGAAATATAGACTTAAAAACCCTGTCTTAGCAAAACTGGGAGTGAAAATCAGATTTTGGACGGTCTCGGCCTGCTGTGTCAAACACACAGTCGCCGGCGTCGGTCGATAAACTGCCGACGTCGATCACTCAGGTCGACTCTCTGCTGACGTCGATCTTCAGTCGACCGATGTCGGTCACTGGAAACCCTCTGTCTGCTGAGGTCGGTTCCTGAGCTGATATGTACGGACCTGTACGGACTTTGTACGGCCGCCAATTAAGCACAACTTCCCTGTTTCAACCCCTGATCTGGAAATATACTTTTCTAGCACAGAAGATCTCTAGCTATATAATTTATTGAATCAAAACAAGAATAAAGAAATACCTAGAATATCTGTAATAACTTTTGTGTGAAGTTATCTCTCAAACCTGAAATCCTGTGATAACTTCTGGATGAAGCTATCTCTCACTTTGGCAATAGATCAGCTGATATTCCATAGCCTCTTAATTGCACACACTGAAGAGGGAACGTTCTCCAATGCAGATGGAATCCTTGAACCCTAGGCTCAGTCTTCACAGAAGAAATTCTCAAAACCAATATCAATAATCAATAGCTAATGAATAATGGCCTCCATGAGAAACCCTTATACCCTCAAAAAGATATGCTTTCCCTAATTAGGGTTTCTTAAATTAGAATTAGGGTTTCTAATTAAAATTAGGCTAAATAATTAATATTTGATTAAATCAATCAAATATTAATATCTCCCTCAATACATGTCAGATCCATGAACCGATCGAAGCTAGTGAATCAGGGAGTGATTCCGCACATACCCATACCATAATAAAGGCGCTCCGCTGCATATCAAATATCCCTAAAAAGTAGGAGCCCAGGCCAAATATGTCTGAAATAACCTGAATGAAAATCAAGTGTAGAAATCCTGTGAATCAAAGTCGAGCCAAGCTCCATTATGACCCTCTATCCATCCTATTAGCCTACGAAGGTCGCATAATAGGCTAACCATGAACTCAGAACATGTCAATTAAAAAGGGGACATGACATCAAAAATCTTTGGAAGGGGTTGGTGCTCCTATGGGTTGGTGCTTATCAAATGTGTTGGTGCTCTTGCAAGTTGGTTCTTACAAACATTGTAATTTGAGTTGGTTATCTTTCATAGACTTGATATTATTCTCTATTGTTTTTCACACTTTGGGTTTCCATGTAAAAATTTGATGTCTCTCTCTCTCTTGTCTGGAGCATATTATTTCAATTTTATTACACATCTTGAATGTATGGTTAAGTGGAGTTTGATTAAGTAAAATATTTAGAAGATATATGATATGTTGATTCATCCCCCTCTCAGTATATCTCATGATTAACACACTTGTCTATAAGAGGAAGCTAGAAACTACTATTCAAGCAAAATAATTTGAATAATATGCATTAAACATGTTAAGAATTCCTACAAGCCATAATCAGGATCATAATTGGTCAAGGGATAAAACTATTACAAGATACAATGGCCCAAGACATGGAAATAATGTGGTTCTAAAAAAAATGGTCTAGAATGAATAAGGTCCAAAAGTGGATGGTCTAGGGTGGTATTAAATGTTGTAATATAAACAATCTAGATTGCCAACGCCTAAAGCTTCAATTCTCCATAGTCATAAAATAATGTGGTTATCAAAAAAATGGTCTAGGTTAGGTCAAAATAAAATGAATATAGTCCAACATGGGATGGTCTAGGATATAATTCTAGGATAAAATAACTTCAACACAATTTGTCCCCAACTAAGGGGTCTTATAGATAATGGTTCAAATAGATATCAAGTGTATAACCTATTAAGATGCACAATATTCATGGGCTCTGCAAGTTCTTCACCATTTGGAGTAGCCAGCTAGTATGCCCTTGATCCATAATTTCCTATGATAACATATGGGGTAAGCCAATTAGGTTATAACTTAACTTTTTTGTTGCATTCAAAATTTGTGTTCTTTTGGTTCTCTTTTAAGACCAAATCACCAATTTCAAACTCCTAATGGATAATACGATTGTTTTAACTTCCCCACAAGTCATTTTGATAGGCTTCCAAGTTTTCTAGGGCATCCAAATGCTTTCCATCAAGGATTTGTTATTTTTTCAACCTTGAGACTCTTTACTCTTTCTCATATTCAATGATGTCTAAAGATACTCGTAATGAAGGCATCTTGATCTCAAGTGGGATAATATATTCTATGCCATAAATAAAGGAGTATGTAGTGGCTCCTATGGGGGTTTGATGACTAGTTAGATAAGTGCCAATTATAGCTAGCATCATTAACAATCTATTTTAATATGGAAACAATGGTTTTATTTGAATCCTAAGCTTGTTGTTTCCTTGTGGGTTATATGGCATGAAATTATTGTGCTTGATTTTGAATTTTTTAGAAATCTCTTTACTGTCTATGTTTAAATAATATCCACCATTATCAAATATAATTCACACCAGGATACCATATCAATAGATGATATGATAATGCATAAATTTGGAAATCTACCTCCCAGTGATGTAAATGAGAGGAATGGGCTATATCCACTTAGTAAAATAATTAGTAGCAATGGTAATATCTATGTAGCCATGATAATATGTTAGGTTTATTTTCTTGATGAGATGGAGGCCCCAAGTATGAAATTACTATGGCATAGTCAATGGTTATAGTGGTAAGGAAGGTGTGTGTATCAAATTTCCATGTTGTTGATAAGGAACACACTTCCTCACATAATTTTAAGCATTTGTCTTCATTTTGGAAAAATAGTTACCTATTATGAGGATATATTTATCTAGGACTATATCATTGGTGTGGGACCAACACATTCCTTCATGAACCTCCTAAGTTATATCTTAGATTATCCTAAAGATAGACAACAAAGAAGCAATCTAGCATATCTTTTATGATGAAGTGTATTTCTAATGAGGGTATAATAGGCTATCTATTAAAGGAAAAATTTTTAATGATTTTTAAAAATGTTAGGTGGAAAAACATGATTGTGGAAATAATTATAAATGTCTTGAAACCAATGAAGTTTAGGTGGGTGATTGGGAACAACAATAACACATACCCTTTCTGAATCTGGAAAGACATGAGTAGGATGAAGAATATATTCAATGAGAAACTAATAATATTTAACACTACTATTAATATGTATCATGGACCTAATTATTACCATTACATTATAAGATTTGTTATTGGCCTATGGTACTTGTTCAAACTATAGAAATTTAAAATGAGACTTGAATTATCCATAATATGCTTGTAAAGAAGAATCTTGTCATCTCTAGTTTAATAATGATATGTATTTTTATTGATAATCAATTGGTAATACCCATAGACCATTAAGTGTTGGATATCCCACTATACTGTAAGATGAAGTCCTACACTAAGTGCCTCATATTAGGCCATATTGTTGGTACAATGAAAATTGATATGAATGCTTTGGGAATTCTAGCTCCAAATCCATGATATGTAAAGAAGACATCAAATTATAGCTTCCATTTTTTAGGTTTCTATGGTCCTTCTTCTATTATAATTATAAAATCATCTGGAAAATTAAATCTGAGTGGTTGAGTGTCTATAATAGGGGATTCTATAAGTTGATCAGCAATAACCTTCCCCTTGACAAATTTATGATTCTGATACTCAACATCAAATTTTGTTAAGAGCATGACCCATTTGGTCATGTGTCCTATGAGAGATACTTTGGATAATAAAAACATGAGAGGATCCACTTCAGGAATAACAATGGTTTTGTTATCCATCATATAGTGTGACAACTTTTATGAAGCAAACACCATAGATAAACATGACTTTTCAATAGGTTTATAATTGTGTTCATAAGCCACCGGTGTGCAACTTAAATAATAAATTGCATGTTCTTTGAATTGATGACCATGTTGTGCTAAAATTTCCTCCAGTGCATGCTCAATCAATGAAATGTAAAGAAGAAATGGTTTTCCAGGTGTTGGTAATCTCAAAAAAGGTAGATTAGCCAAATACGTCTTGATATTCACAAATGCTAATTTATAGTCTTCATCCCATTGAAATGTGACCCCTTCCTTTAAGAGATTTGTAAATGGGTGGTACTTATCTACCAATTGTGAAATGTATCTACAAATAGACTAAATCTTCCCTTGTAGGCTATGGATCTATTTAAAACTTAAACTTTGATGCATTTTAACAATGGCTTTGACCTTAGTAGGGTCTACTTTGATCCCTTTTTGTGATACAATAAAACCTTGAAATTTTATTGAAGTGACACCAAAGACACACTTATTGGGACTCAAACAAACCTTGTACTCATGGAGTCACTCAAATATTCTTTGTAAAACATCAAGATATCCAAAACATGTCATTGACTTATCTAGGATGTCATCAACATAATCCTCTATTATATCATGCATCATGTCATGGAAGATGACCATCATGGCACACTAATAAGTGGCTCCAAGTTATTTAAGCCAAATGTCATGACTTGATAACAAAATTTTGTTGGTCCTTATTTCCTACCTTGATTTGATGATATCAATAAAATCCATCTATGATGAACATCATCTCGTACCCACTAGTATAATCGATAATCATGTCAATGTTGGGTTCAGGAAAATCATCTTTGGGGAATGATTTGTTGATATCTATAAAATTTATATAAATATGTATACCCTGTGGCTTTTTACTGACTATAAATATGTTTGATATCTATTTAAAATAGTCTAATGGTCAAATGAAACATGCTCCTAATAATTTATCCAATTCCATTTTTACCAAAAGAGTGATGCATGGATCCATCTTACTTAATTTCTATTTGATTGGCTTGGCATCTGTATGAACAACAAGGTGATGCACAACAAATTTAGGGTATAATCCTAGAATGTCAAAGTAAACCCATGCAAATATGTCAATAAAATACTTCAAAATGGATATAATATGTTCTCTCTCCTCATAAGTGAGAGAGGCTTCAAGGTTAGAAATTTTGGGATCTTTATATGTTCCTAGGTTCACTTGTCTAGTGTTTTCCACTAGGAGTGTAAAACCATATTCTATAATTATAGGCAATGTGTGGTTAAGATCTTCTTTTGTTATAGTTTTTGGTTGTTCCTCCCAAATATCTAGATAATGCGATGAATTTGAATCTACAAACATAGGTAATGGACAACTAGAAAATATCTTCAGAAACTCAAGATTGAGATGCTAAAAGACTTATTTTTATTTTGACTTAATGCTAGTACTCACTATGGATCTAGGACCTAATTGACCTTGTTGAACCTTTTGGGTGACAAAAATTTCCCATCTAAGAGTACCTGAAATAGGTTTTCACTCAAAGGCTTATATTATTCTTTACTTTTTCCCTAATCAACAAACACCTCAAAGACATTTTCATCTGAAGATCTTGATGTTTTATATTTTTCATGAGAAAAAACGTTTGCATGCTCTCCAAAGTAGGCAAAATGATCTAAAGTAAAATCAAATCCTTGATCATGATCATCAATTTACCATCCATCTCTAAGGCGCATATACTTTCAATAGATTCTTCATTCTAGAATTCATCGAGGTGTATGAATGAATTTTTATAGTCCCAATCAATGAGTTTATGATGGTAAATGCATAGGGAAAAATGGTTTGTTATGATCATAATATCATTTGAATCAAATAGGTTCATATCAACAAGCTCATTGAAAATGTTATAATAGGATGTTATGTCATTACCAAGAATCTTATCACTAGTCGATTTAGAATAATCACTATCAAAAATCATGAAGTCACCCCCAAGAAGTATAAATCCAAGAACATGATTCAAATTAGGTATTGCAATTGATAAAGGTTACAAGTTTTCTTGTGGTCATGGGCCAAGTCCTTTTCCTTTATAATCAAAATTATCTATGAGTTGACTACAAATAGGAATTTTGGATTCCAAAAATAATCATAAATGTTGTTAGAATATAACCAGTCTCCTTTAGTGAAATCCTTTCAATCCTATTTTAGCAAAGTAGCGGATACAAATACCATAGGTGGCTTCTTTGTTTCTTTCTTCTATTAACAAACCATGTTGGATATGTTATAGTATTTAGAAGCTTTGGGTTTACCAAAAGATTTGGGATAGTTTGACAACTTAGGAATATGGATGGCATCCTTCATAATGTATGTGTAAATGCCCACATCTTATATACAATCTATTTTTCAAGAGTTATAGGAAATAGATAAGCCGAAGTGGACACAAGGTCACTAGGGCTGATATAATTGGATATTGGTGAATGTTAAACTATTTCCTTGTTATTCTTTGTAATGAATTTATAAATAAGATAATAATTATAATTGTGGAACTCAACCTATATATGTTTTCAATACTAATAAGGCTATATATTAGTAGGAATGGTGACCTCATTCTCATCATGGGGAAACTTAAGGCACTGATGTAAGGTATAAGAGACTGCTTATACTTCCTAGATCCAAGGATGACCAAGAATTATGTTATAAGGTGACTCATTATCCATAATATGTAATAAAATATGATGGGACCTAGACCCAATAATGATTATCAAACAACTAGAACTAGAAGATTCCCTTTAAGCATTGTTATAATAATTTATGGTGATCATCTTTGGCTAAATGTCCTTCACATTTTAGACCAGTCTCTATGCAAATTTGAGGGATGCTATGTTCAGCCTTGAACCATTATCTATAAGAACCCACTTGAGTTTATGGTTTTCAATGATGACCTTAATATGCAAGGGGTTATTGTGGCTAGGACCAAGAGTGGACCTATCTTTCTGATCAAAATTAACTTATCAAAATAAAGACAAATGTCTAACAAGTGTTTAGCACTAATGAGCATTAATATGGTTAGAAAGGTTGGATTGTTGAAGAAGGTTATTAAAAATTATTTTATATATTTTAGACATACATAAGATATCTAAAATAGAAATATACATAGGGGTTTTACTCAGTTAGTTCAATAGACTATGAGGTTTTTCAACATTACAACAAGATGGTTTAGCTTTAGTTGGCATAGTTTTCAACTTCAGATCCCAAGGCACAATATTCACATTAGGTTAAATTGTAAAAGAGGGAAAAGGGCCTTAAAGGGTAAGTCTCAAGTGTCTACTTGTAATTATGCAATGTAAAGGTGGCAAGGATCCATTATAATTATAAGATGAAGGCAAATGGCATTGGAGGGTGATTTGTGAGTGTCTAGTTGAATTTGAATAATGTTGAGTCTGTAAGGATCCAATATAATTATAAAAAGTGTAAATGAAGTATTAATATAATTTCATGAAGTCAATGTGGCATTACTTGAGGGAGAGGGTATTAACCTTAAAATAATGGGTTTAGTACTTCAAGAAGCATATGATGACTCATGTCATTTATCAATGACAATGGTAATGTGGTTTGCAGAAATGTGCCCCACATTGTTATTATAATTTTAAGGCATGTTATTGTAACCAAAGTTTTTAACATGGGTATCATGATCCTGATTATGATTATGTTTATTCTGATTTTGACTTTGATTATAATTCTATCACTTATTTGGTCCTTATTTTTTATTATTTCTTAGATACTTTTGATTATTTTGAGGGAATAGATCTTTGTAGATGCTTATATCTTGATTAGTCTCTTGTGGAACAAGTTTGATCTCAACTTCACCACTTTTAATAAAATATTTAATGAGATGCCACAATTGAATGCATCTATAATCACCATTCCCAACAACACAATGGAGTTTGAAATTTTTGTTTGCCTAATATTAGTGACATTTGGTCTGATCTTTAATAAATAGCCTTTGTATAGGCCATACAATAAAGTTAGATTCAATGAGCTTTTGAAAGATTACTTCAATAAGCTCTCCTAATTTATTGAAGACTTCAAAAAATTTATTAAATAACCTTCATGGAGGGAATATTTTTAAAGTTTTTGGTGGATTAGGAGGAGCTAATTACACATTTAGAGCTAGTAGAGCCTGCACTATTTGTACATGTCTTGATTTTGTTACTCCATTCCCTACCATATTTTTATTTTTTTGAAACCTTTAGCCTTTTATAATGCAATAAGTTTGAGTAATATATTTGGTCTAATTTGAAACTTGACCCTATGCATAAAACTTGATAAGGCCTTTGGTAATAAGTGTCATCTTAATCTAGACACTATTATCGATAATTCCTTTAAATGTGTTTTTGCAAGGAAGTTGTATATTATGTGCTACCTCAGGGTGTAGATTCTATGCAAAAATGTTTACCAATTTTTTATTTGGGAAATTATGTTGAAAGCATCCTTCCAATGTTCTCCACCACTTTAGATAGGTGATGGAGATTTCTCCATCTAGTTTTTTGGTTGTGGATAAGTCAACCATAGTCAACTCATGTTTAATATTGTAAGAGAAGTGGTTGACAATATTTTTAGATACTTCATTCCAATCTACAACTGATCCATTTGATAGGTTAAGTATCTATTCTAAAGCTTGTCCTATTAAACTTCATGGAAAAAAGCAAAGCAAATAAGTGTTACTACGTGCTAATTTTTAGCATAACACAAAAAATGCCTCAATGTGTTCATGAGGGTCACCCATTCCTTTATATTTTATTAATTTATGTGCTGTAAAATGAGGGAAAATGGGGACTTGGAAAATACTCAAATAAAATTTATATAGACATATCTCATCAAATTTGTACTTCTTAAGTCTATTTCTTGTTTCAAATAGTGACACAATTTCCTTCATTGAACTCTACTCTTGCATGTTTGGTGAATTGGTGGGTGGAATATAATTTTTTTTTTTGTGGTATGTGCCCCTATTACATGGATTTTTTATGGATATACATCCTATGATCCTAAACATTGTTTTTGATTTGATCCTTGAGTTGAGTAAATGAAGTATTGATTCCTAGGTTGATAAAAATTCCCTAGAATATATTGCCTTGAATTGTAAATGTTCTATTGATTTTTGTGATTCTATGGTCTATTCACCAATGTACTTATTGTTTGAGAAAAACTAGCCAAATTATTTTGAAAAATCTCTTCAATATGTAGTAAATTATTCAGTTCTTGGTTTTGTGAAGAATCAAGAAGCTCTTGATGATTAAAAAAGTTTTCTTTGTGTCTAGCGAAGTATTTTGAAAAACCTCACGTATTTTTTTGTTCAATTGAGATACCTTGAACCATCATAGTTATGTTCTCAACTAAATTTTTCTATGTTGGTTTAACCATATTCCCTTGTTCCTCAGAAGCATCATTGTGTATTGAAGTGGTAACTAAAGAGTTAGTTAAGTCTGTAATAAGTTGGTATGCATATCATTGACTTATTTAATTAATCTTGGTGACAAGATATTGATCATTAGGTGTTGACTCTATGAGAATTTCCTTTCATATTCTATAAGAAGCAATGTTTTATTTTTCAATGTGTGAGAGGGATTGTTCTTGTTTTTTCTCTCCTTCTCTAACCAAGGTATGCAATTTTTACATAGGAAAGTGTGATGGCAATCAATCATCAGATTAAATAAACCTTAGGTGTGCTTCATACTTTTCCTCTAGGGGTTGATGTTCATAATAGTCTTCTTCACACCCTAAAATTATGAGAATGTCATCAAATACCACAAAATTGTCTTATACATCATAAATGTGATCTTACTCATAGTGAGGGTCATAAGAGACCACACTATGAGTGTACCTTTATGACATTTTAAAAATGTCTATTTTCTATGTTTGGAAATATTTGTAAAATGTTTTTTAAACATTAACAAGGTTTGTTTTGATTTTCTCCAAACAAATGACAAGGTAATAATGTTACTATAATAAAAATGAGGTGGCATAGTACATAAAATTAGAAGAATGTTCATGAATTTAATCAACCTTACTGGGTTAAAATCATTAAATTGGAAGAAGGTATGATAAGTTTGAAACCTAAAGTGTAAACTAGTACACTAAACATAGGCTAAAGATACATCAATATTGTAAAATCTAGGGTTAACTTTGATGAGATATGACTAGAAAACTAGAAGAAAGTTGTTTGGATTAGGAAGGTAACAATACAAGCTAAGAAACAAAAGATGTGAAAACACATAATAATTCTTATGTATAAAACCAAAACCAAATGGGACACACAACACTATCACATGGTAATAGGAGGTAAAATAAAATGTGATCTAGAAATTAAAGTGTAAGAGACACATAAGATAACCTATGTTCATAATGACCAAATGATGATGAGTCTAAAAAATGGCCTTCAATCCAAATGAGAAATCATATCCAAGTTAACTCAAACCAAGTGCAAATGGAAAAACCAATTAACATGTTGGACTATAACATAGAAAGGTGAGATTCTAAATTTGAATTTAAAAGTTAAGGACTTGGAGATTTTTGTAGAATATTCTAGACTCAAATGGGTAGAATGAAAATGTTACTTGGATAAATACAAGCACAATGTTTCAAATGAGGATTTAAATAAGGAAAAAAGAGAGGTTTTGTGTTGACCAGTGTAATGCTTCTTTGTTCAAGTAAAATGGTGGATAAAAAATGTGTTTGGTTATGATGTGTTTTATTTAAAAAGAAATTTTAGACTCAAATCAAGACCAATAAAGTAAAGGAAAAGTGAGAAAATACAACTAAGTAAATCTTCTTATGCCCTAAAATTGACAAGGTTGCATTCTATTTTTTAAATCCATCTATATACATGCTAATGGGAGTATTTTAAGTGTTAATCCAAAAATAAAAGTGCATGAAGTAGTAGGGATTTTATACCTCCCTCTTATTCCAAGATATTTTATGATGACATTGAACTTTGGGCTACTTTCCCTACATTACCACTATGCCTATGATAAGTGGGGTTATTATGAAACTTTAATTTCCAACTATCTAGATGGTCCCAAGTGTAATTAACACTAGAGATGATTTACGTCAATTAAGTTCATACTGATTAACTTACTATGCAAAGTTCTATTCCTTTGCATAGTGACTCCATGCATTTACTTCTTGGTGGAATCCCTTGGCTAACTAGACCTGAATCTAGTCTTCATTATGATTAGAGAGGTTAGACGCTCAACCACCTGGAAATCATAATATATGTTCAATAATTTGTATACCCTATTATGGAATGGGTTTGAAATAATTCTAGGAGATAAAACCCCAAGTCAAATCTTCTCTAAGGAACTCATGAATAAGTTATGAACTCCCCCTCATAATCCAAGTTGCATAAAATAAATGATTTAAGTGAAAAGACTTTAAAGGTTATTTTTTGATCACCTAAATCATATAAGTTTTGGAGAGATCCTCAACAAAATTCTTTTCATACCTTGGGCAAGGCACAAATTACAAGGAAAAGGTCTTTTTGGTCACCTAAGTTCCCTAAAGGGGATGGGGAAGAGCATGCATGCACTCTTTATTTTACATAAAAAACAAACAAGAAAATGTTTTAGCTTTGAAAAAAAAAAAATTTAAAAAAAATTTACAATTTAAGTGAGTGTAAATTTTATGCACCAAAAGTTAAGTGTTTGATAAAGTTTTTGGCCCCTTCGCCTTAATTTCAAACTTTGAAGAAATTTCACAAACAACTTAAATTAAAAACATCTAGGTTTCTTTTAAACACCAAAGAGGAAGTTTCAGACTTAAAAAAGTTGAAATATAACACTTTTCCAAGTGTGTAACCTATAAATGTTAAAGGGTTACATTCTACTTTGAAGCATAATTTCAAGTTAGGAAATATGTTTTGAAATGGGAACTCTTGGGTTTTTAATTTTAATTACATAGAGACTGATGTTGATTACAACAAGATCGATGATAGTCATAAACAAATTGATGTCAGTTACCTGTGAACCCTTAGGCAAAAGAATGTTTTGTCAAAAAACTTTTGTTAGCCCAAGGTTAGTACAAAATCTCCAAACCAACTTTGGATCATGCAATATAATATTCAAAGATAGACGTAAAAATCCAAAATGACAACATGTAATTTTTAACAAAGATCTAAAACCTAATTTTTCTTCATGTTATAGCCCTGCACCAGAACCGATGTCGATTAGATATGATGATGCAGTTACATAGAATCGATAAAGGTCACTATGTAAAGTGTGTATCAACAAAAAATAACCAAAGCATGGGAAAATAATGATAAAAACATGATTTATAAGGAGTTTTAACGAATTTTTAGAAAATAAAAGATTTTCAAAGTGTCTTACTTGATTGAATGTGATGTGTGGTCCCACCAGCCATGCCAAAATTTAGAAATAGAATCTAAAGATATTTATATCAAGCATTTGTCCAGAAAAATCAATAAAATTATTAGGAACATAACTATCTAAGAAAAATCATTTGACATAGTTTTTGAAATGACAATTAAGAGATATTGAAATAAAACACGGACAAAATACATTCCTAAGAGAATCCCACCATGCAAATGTGGTTCAAAATATGATTTTCCCCTTCATTTGGTTCTCAAATCTTTGTCAATGATGAATGATTTTCTAATCCATAATCTCAAGTGCACCAGTTAAACTAGGATCATGATAGGAAATCAAATATATGCATATTTATGAAGCTATCCTATTATAAATTAAGCATAATAACACTACACAAATTAAAGGTTATGGAGAGAATTTGCATAATAAGTTTACACAAATGAAGCTTTAAAATGGTAGTCTTGGCCCTCCTATTTATATACTTTTGAATTTGATCAAAATCAACCATGATCATCCATCTTGAGATAATGATGTGCGTCCATGAATTAATTCAACTTTGTATAAGTAATCCATAAATATCCTCACAAATATTTGGAAAGAAGAGCATTAAAGAGGCATGGAAGGATTTAAAATTGATATTGTTTGTATTTATTGCTTATGGATTCCACCTTACAAATGATGTCATTTGATGATGTAGATATTAGAAATAAATTTTCAATTAAAATACATTCAACAACTTCCATGGATTTTCCACTTAAGCACATAATTTGAATTAATTTGCCTTGAGTGAGATTAATCAATTTTTATATAATTCTTTGGAAATTGGTTTCACATTATTATTCAAAATGTCATATTATTAGGTCATAATTTGAATAAAATGGAATTAGAATAATATGTTAATTACATATGGACTAATACCCCATTTAGGGCATTGTCAACATGAAATAACACTTGCACATGTTTTTGTATGTGCTTCCGAATTAGAAAAAATTATTGGTTTAGAGCATCAAAAAGCATTTTTATCATTTTGACTTGAAATAATTTGAGAAAATTGAATAATCACATAAAATGCATCACTCCATTCAGTGATAAATTATCCTAAATTGTGAGTTTGAGTGCATTTCGAGTAAGACTGATAATTTCAACACAATGGTGATAGAAATTGGATTTCTACAAATGTGATGATAGACAAACATAGAAATGGTGATATGATGTTGTTAAATTTTTTGTAATCAGATCTAGATTCCCATTCCATTAATGCCAAGAACATTGTAAGCATATGCCCACATGCCATAGAGTTTCCTTGAATAGCCCATGCTTTCTAATACTTGTCACACCTCTAATGGTTTTTTATTAATAGTTATTGTTTAAGAATAACTCTATGTTCCATGGCTTTATGATATGTAGAGTGATGTGTTTCCTAGGTAATAATAGTGTACTTTGATTGGTTATGGTTAACCAATGATACTTGATTTTGAGCTTTCTAGGTCACAAATGGAAACTAAGTCATCTTCACATTATATGATGCCACAATTTACCATTAGGTTTGGATCTTCTAGGTGCTGATTTATTTGATAGATATATAAATATCAGTTTTCAAACTCTAAATGACTTGATGATCTTCCATTGGGAAGAGTTCTCTCGAGTGCTCACATCTGTAGAGGGTTAGGGGGATTTTTCCCTAATGGAAAATGATGTGGTGAGTTCCCATTGGGTGGTGCTCTCTCAATCTCTGACATATTTGACAACTCACGGGGACTCATTTATCTAACTCTTAATAATGTTTTAATGTCCCATAGGACCCATATCCATCATAATCTAACACATATGATAGTTCTAGGAGACTACCTTCTTTGACTCCAAATGGCATATCAAATCTATTCAAATTTAATCCACGTCATTAAAACCCTTTTCTAGAGAATTAATCACTAATAAATGAGTTTTAACTAGATTAATCACTTTGAAATCAACTAAATCAATAAAAAAATGTCATCATATATGCTATAAATATCATTGTACATGTTGCAATAACATAACTTAATAAATGAGTAAGATTGATATTAATTTGGCAAATATTAAAATCAATCAATTGATAGATCTTATCACTAATAATCATATTTATGCTTCAATAACGACATCAAACATTGATATTTGGAAATAAATTTTATTTTTCTCTTTTGTTTCCTTTGTCATCACCAAATTTTATCTATGATTATTTCATGTTTATTTATTTTCTTCCTAGCATGTTTTTTTCCATAACCTAGCTTTCATCTCCTTGTTCTTGTCATCTAGTTATACTGAATGCCCAATGGATCCCATTGTGAAAGAAGATTTGGATCATACTTTATTTTTGTTCTCTTGTCAAAAAAATAAATGGATTTCATTGTCACAGTGTTACCTCTCATCTATACAACATATTTTGGATTCCTTCTTAGAAATTTTTCAATGCTATATTTTTTATTATTAGGGAAGAATTCCTCTCTACCACTAACATGATCAAATTTAGTTTGATGGTTGCCTCCTTATTTGTTATGAACATAATTTTCATAATCTCTAACAAATAGAAGGCAAAATCCTTGGTTTAAATATTTATTAACCTAGTTTTTAGGGTTGATTTGGATGAAGCTATAACAGCCCTTCATGGTGATGCTAGGATAAAACAAAACACATATTTATGCCCAATTCACATATAAGAGAAAATATTCAATGAATCAATGAAACATATAGAAAATAATCATAAACAGGCATAAAATAGGAGACACCAAATTTAACATGCTTCACCCAAGATGGGCTACATCCACCAAAATTGTCTAGTATATTATTTCTAGCAATACAAGGGAGAAACAAATCCTATAACAAAACTTGTTACACCTTTCTTCCCTCTATATGTCCTTTCTATGTACAAAAATATTAATTTCCCTCTCAGCCATATCTCAATTCACTTTTACGATAGAAAAGCACCTAAACATAACCTCTATCATCAGATCTGGAAACCTATAATCAATGGCCTAGATTGACTACAAAATTACAATTTTATAAGGCAATTTTAATATATTTTCCCCTTTGAGGGCGTTTCCACTAAACCCCTATAGGGGCGTGTAGCCCCCAAACCCCCTGTTAGGGGAGTCATCTCCCATGAACCCCTCAAGTGGGTAGAATCCCCCATTACAACCCCTGTCACCGTCATGGATACAAAGAATGGGATCCAAAACCTAGTTGAATAAACATCAAAATTTTAACCTCTAATCTTGGAATACGATCAACCTCCACACCCAATAGGTGATCATGGAGATCTGTAACCTCTAATGGTAAAAAAAACAAAATTAGGTTCATGTCAATGTCTATATCAAGGGACTTGCAGAGGATATTTTCTCATCTTCATGATTACATTTAGTCCCTATTTTTTGAAATGAAAACAAATAGATTATATAGTTCATTGTTTCCCCCTCTACCTTTAAACAGTGCTTTTTCACCTCTGTCTACTGTAGAACACATACATGTTATTTTCCATTCCCATAAAAGAATTAGAATGGTCAAATTCTTGGCCAAATTGGTGTTTCATGGCATTTAACCTTCTCCACCATAACTTGTCAGATAGACTTTGATAAAAGTTACCATGGCTTCAGATGAACATTAGATTGTAGAAAAATGCAAGTTTAAGTAGTTTGACACTCTATTTGCTTCAGTGCTTCCTAGTTCTAAAGTGGTGGATAATGATTTGGATTCTGAGAATCATCCTTTGATGGTTGGGTATTGTTCTAGTCCTATCTCTATTATCAAGTTTATCAAAATTGTACAAATTTATTAGATTTGTGCATATCCATTTTTTTGATCTAATACTACTTATCTTTTTTTTCTTACACTCTGCTAACACATTTTTAGTTTTTTTTGTCTCAACCTATGTTATTGGAAGGAAATTAAAATATTTTGTTTAGTTTTTTTATATATTATTTTTTTTATCATGCACGGGTCCCATAAACTTGTTATCTATAAAAAAACATATGTAATGAAATCAATTCAATAATAAATGAGAATAATAACAATAAACAATAATATGACTAAAATATAGTATAATATATGAATAAAATGCAAGCCACTTTGAGGGGGAAACCTCTACAAACTTCAATAAGAGCATAATTGACCATATGATGATAAACAACTACCCACTACCTCCAATATATAGTCTACCTAGGCTATGATTACTCCATAGGCTGATCTACTAACCTAATGAACACGTAGGGAAATGTGATATAAAATTAAAGAGGGATAATTAATCCACAAGTTTACTATTCATATCCCTATCCATATGATACTCTAGGGGTGTAGCATGTCCTTCCATTTTAATTTAATGTTATATAGAACATTGAAAAGTTATGAAAGCTATGGAAAAAATTATTCACCCTCCCAAGATGCATCCTCACTACTTAGGATCTTTGACTTGATCATATTTTCCATAATATATTTCTTTATTAACCTCTTCATACATGTTTTTGGTATCTTAGATGGTTCTAAAATGACACATCCTTCTTCATGTAGTTGTAGTAGTTTTGTTTGGGCTAAAACTTTTTATCCAATGACCTTCAAGAAGAAAACATGAAATATTGTGTATGCGACAAGAATGATGAAAATATAGCTTTTAAGCCACACTTCCAAATTTTTTTAGAACCTAATAAGCTCCATAATACATAGGAGCAAGTTTTTTTCCTTTTTTATTGCTTTAAAAATATCTGCTTGTAAGACTAAAAATATAAAAATAGCTAGTTATCTTTATACCATAGGGCATTACCTTTCCATTAAAATTTATCATAAGATATATCATCTTGTTGTATATTCTCAATTATACACTATGTATCCTTTTCCTTCCACCAATCTAACCTATTTTCATCTACCCAATCTGCTTGCAACACGGACATTGCATAGAGTAATGTTTCTGTGGATGTATCCCATCTAGATAGTGCATTTAGTAGTATATTATATTTACATCTTTTGTATATGATTTCAAAATCATGACCTATAATTTTTGTTACCCATTTTTTTGTTCCTAAAATTATGATCTTTTTTCCAAAAAGTATTTGAGACTATCATGATCTATTTGCACCTTAAAATGTTTGCCTGTTAGATAGGGCCTCTATTGTTTTAAAGCATGAAGAATATACATCATTTTTTCTCACATATAGGTTTCTGGATATTATTATGTATTAATTTACAAATATAAAGTTCAATATGTCTTCCTTCTTTGATTATTAATACTCCCATCCCTAATCTAGAAGCATCACATTCAATAATGAACATCTTTGATAAGTCTGAAGTAGTGAAAACTAGCATGGTACACATAGTTTATTTCAGTTGCTCAAATGCTTTATTAGACACATCATTCTAGTGTAATTCATCCTTATTTAATAATTTAGTGAGTGGAACTTCTATGTTTCCATAAGCTTTCACAAATTTTTGGTAGTAACCTATTAGTCCTAAGAGCTCTTAACTATTTTGACCACATGTCAAAATAGGTTAACCCCCTATATTCCAAAACTTTATATATGGGTCTAATATCATGTTATATTCTATTTCACATTCAGTTTTATGTCATTTAATGTGTTATTATCCTTGGTCATAGTTAAATCTAGTCCTAAGTAATTTTATGTCACTTATGGGTCATATTCGGGTCATAAATGAAGGTGGTGAAATTTTGAAGGTTTAAAAGTGTTATAAACTTCATTTCAACATCCAATATGTCATAAATTATTATTAATTATCATTACTAACTAAAAAAACATGTAGTTGTTAAGTGAAATCAAGAAAACTGTTGAAAGAAAAGGAATCTTGGAAGTTGTATGGTGTATGGGGGATAATGGAACATGGGATAAGCTCATTCAGTGACCCTTTAGCTTACTTAAATCCATTTCCATGCTTTATATATTTTTCAATTACCATAAATATACCAAAACCATTTCATTTCTCCATCACTTCATTAGGCATACAAAACTAGTCAATAGTTCTTCTAATGATATGGCTAGTAAGAGAGGTACCACATCAAATTATATTGGTTGTGGATAGTAAAATTTGTATGCTTAAAATTTATGCTAAGATTTTGAATAATTATTTTTTATGATTTATGAACCATTCTTAAGAATTTGATTGTCTCAATTTGCTTCCCAGTCCCAATACCCTGTAGGTTTTGCTTTTGTTTGGGTTATATGTATAAATAAATCGATTAATTTTATTATAGAGGATGTGGAATTAATTATATATATATATTTAAATCCTTGGTTTCATATGTGGAGGTGACTTTATGAGCTAAAAAGATCAGATTGTAAGATTAGATCACTATTGCCTAGTTGCAGGTATTTTCCACCAATTGTAAAGGCCAAGGTTCTTAAAGTGGTTTTAGATGAGGGTAATATGCTATGTTTCATGTTTCAAATTTATTTATTACCGTTATAATTATAAGCTCAATATCACAAGATATCACCATGAATGTTTTAGTCATATGAGAAACACAATCTGGATGCTCTACTTGTATTCATGTATAGTCATGGTGAATGAGGTATGATAGGGTTTGAGAGCATTAATATGAAGTAAATGAATAATATTTAGTTTTGCATATTTAAAAAACAATTTATGTCCTTTAAATTATAATTAATGGACTTTGATGTCCAATCAGTCCTTGACACAGTCCTGCACCATGAATGAGCACCTATAGGATGTCAACCATGTTTGAATAAGGATACTTGATCTTATACAGAGAATTTAAAGGTTGAAAGGATCCATTTGAATATTTTTAAAGAGAATATAACTAATTTTAGGACCATACAACATACACACTAGCCATCTCACCTTAATTGCCCTTTTTTACATCTATGTGCACACGTATATGTAGCTTTCATAAAGATATGAGATTGTTCATGAAGGTATTTGAACATATTGGAAGTTTTCCTTATGGTATTGAGATGTTATAAATACTATGATAATAAATTATGTAACTATGAGGGGTAATAATACTTGAAAACCCATGTTCAAGATTAGAGAATGAACTTTAGAGACAGCTTTCCTTAAAAGCTCCCAAACAGAGCCATAACCACTTTTGATGTTGCTTTATGATGAATAAAAATGAAGCCTAGATGAATTAAAATGATCCTATCATGAATCCTTATCTTAGTGGAGATGACTTGACCAAATATATCAGATGTTTGACTTCACTATGTGACATTAGAAGGCTTCAAATCCATATATTTGTTCACTGCAATTTGTGAGTGTTTTCTATAGGATTTTAAACTTCTAAGTAACTTTACATTCCAAGGTGGCAGTTTAAGAACATATCACCATGGTAACTGATTAAATTTAATTTATGGGCACTATAATTATTAAAATCAAGTGATATTTATTCAATTTTAAGGTTTTGACCTTTATATTCATCTATAAGTCTGCCTTGCTCTTAGAGTGGTCACCTATGGCCTCCTTATAGGTACCTATAGTCTCATAAGTCAAACCTTGGTGTTTAAACATGAAGACTAAAATATATGTTGATTTAATTTGGTTAAAATAATTCAAAATAATTTTAAGATGTGTAACACAAATTTCATATATTGCATATGAATCCTACAGGACCTTTGTTACTACAAGGTGGTTCACTATACTTTATTGTAGTTTGACAGTGGGCTAGAACATGGTGGTCTTGATGTTGGAATAACATGAAAATGATGAATATATTTCAAACTAAGTTTGAATATAGCCTAATAACTTAATTTTTTTTATGGAAATGAATACAAGGTCTAGTATAAGATACCCACCTATAAGCATCTCTTTCCTAAGGTGAAACACAATCACACATAGTAAGCCACTTGTGTCAAGTAAAGTGGAGGGTATGCAATGGAGAAGTTGATAAAGTTGTGAAGTGTGATATGAATGGGAAAAATAATTTAATTTTAATATCCATCTCAAGAGTCTTGTATGATATATAAATATGGAAAGATAAGGTTTTTAACATGCATAAATAGTGTAGATAAAAATACTACATAGTTAGTAAGTGTATAGAGTTTTGTCTTAGGTCATGTGATATTTGGAGGGGAAATTTATGTGTTATAACCCTGTAACTTGGTATATAATACCCTCTCCACCTACCCAAAACTCTCATGTATTTATTTTATTTGTAACATTAAGGGAGATACCTTATGTTCTGTCTCAGATAAAGGGTACTCCCAAGGAGAGAATCATATAGGTTTGTCATGAAAATGATGGAAGGTGAGTTAAGGAATGATGAAATATTTCAATAAGTTTTGTAAATTTATGTTCCACATAGACCAACATGAAAAATAATTCATAGGTTCTATAATCTCAACAAGGTGGCCTAAACTCACATGTATGCAGACAAACCTATTAGGTCTTGATTAAGTCTAATGCCTAAACGAGGGTCCTTTCCATTTATATAACTAACTAATAATTGAAAAGAATTATAACATGTTCATATGGAGATATTAGGTGTGTTATAACCTTTAATTTTCAATGAAAGTCATAGATAAGACATTTTATTTGCTCAAGAGCATAACATAGCATGTCGATTGAGGAGAGATGCTCAAGAAGGCAAGTTTTAAAGCTCAAAAATGCATGGAGGCTTAGTATGGAAGTATAAGTAATTGGGATAAGTTTAATAGGCTCCCAATATTTCATCTTGTTGATTTTTTTCACAAGTTGAAAATCAAATCTTTATGAACAAACACTAAGGGTCAAAAACACCTAAAACCCTCTAAAACACTTATTAAGGACCAGATTTTAAAGATGAAGAAGGAGATGTATACATGATGGATATAATTTATTGGAAGATTATTTTAACATGCATAAGAATCTCTAGGGATCCTTCCCATAAATTTGATTTCTACCCTACTTGTACGAACATGGTGGAAAATAGATTCTATTCATAGTTTTGTGTGTTTTAAAATTACATAAAGGTTTCAAAATATGAAATTAACTATAGGAAGAAGAATAGGACCCAATATAAACCATAGTGTTAATTTATTTCATTATATAAACTCACAAGTGGCTCTAATAACACTATCATCTTAGCTAGTCTAAATTCGAATAGTGAAAAAGGAAGGATCACTAAGTGAGAAGGTGAAAACTCTAAGTTGGATCCCATTTAATTTATTCCTAATGAATCTAAATAAATTAAGACCATTTATTAGTGTCATAAACTCCCTTGTATGTATTGTATTATAAAATTGAAAAGAGGTTGATTATAACTATAGGCTATGATAAATCATGTCTAGAATAATGTCAATGTTTAGGAACACAAATAATGAAAGTTGGGGATTTTTTATAACCCACCTTAGATATTTCAATCATATAATTTATACCTAGTCTATTTTGGAGCATGTATGAAAATTAAAATGAGGAAGGTAGTTTCTAGGCAAGCAAATGAAGAGTCCTACACCACATTTCAGGGGTTTTTTCCTTTGACAGACATTTGTCCAAGTATACCTTGCATGGTATATTCAATATTATTTTTCCTACAAATTTAAATCCATTTATCATCTTGAAAAGCATTTTAGTGACTCTTGGACTTCATTCTCTTCTCTCTTCTTTCAAATTCTATAAGTACTAGCCATTTTGGCTCTTGTAGACTAATTCAGCACCATGTATTGAAAATCTCTGCTAGTTTAATATTGTATTTTACCTTTGAAAAATAAATTTAATCTATTTTCAAGTTTTTAAATATTTTATCTAAGTGTACAAAGTGATGTATGGTGATGTTAAATGATAATCTTCTATCCTTGCTTCTCCTTATCCTTGAATGTTTATGTAAGAGTTCCTATTCTACCAGGTCATATAGAGTGTACTTAGTGTATTAGGATGATTTAAAGTGTACAATTTTAATTATAGTGTGCAATCTACATCTATTTCACTTAACTTGAGTTTTCTTATACATATCACCTCTATATTTAAACACTTATGTTAGAACATCTTAGGACTTTGAGGCTAGTTTGTAGGTATTTTTCTTAGTGAAATAAGTAATATATTCTTGTGCAAATAATTTTTGTGTATCACTCCCTTATATTATCTCTATTTAATCCATAATTATATCCCTCTTCCTATGAACAATCACTAGTATACGTGATAATCACTTCAAGGCAAATTTAGGGAGCTATCCCTTAAATATAGAGGTCTACTTCTACCATATGTAAAAAAAACATACCTATAAGTATTCCCACATTATCTAAGTATAGAGGAGGCTTTAAAAACCTCATTTAGGGTAAAACATTTATTTACAATAGTTATATCATGTATGGTGGGACCCATTCTCCTAAATATAACTTGTTAAGGTGAATGTTGGTCTTGATAACATCAGTTGTATATTGGTGTGCTACTCATCCTTTGGTAACTCTACTCAAGTTAAAATTTTGGTTTTAGGCCATTGTTTTATCATATGTTTTCTCTCATTATTCATGATTCTTACTAGGTCAACATCAAGTGGATATTTCAGTCCTATCAATTCACATATTCATCCTAAACTTCCTCTAGAAGTTCAATACCCTCAGCCTAATCTACCCCTTAAAGACCAAGAATATTTTTCTAGCCAAAAAGGTGAATAACTTGAAGAAATACAATCCATCATGGATAGGCAACATGCCTTCCCTACATTTAACACTAATAATCCAATCCATCTTGATTCATATAATGGCATTCCCCCTCATGCCACAAAGATTGTACTTACATTCAATGGTGAAGGTCATGTCACACCTAGTGAACACATTAGGGATATCTAATTTGTGTAGTTTCCACAATGTTACTAAGGAGAATATTTCCATTAGGCTCCTTTCCATGCCCCTTAAAGGTAAATCACTTTATTGGAATAGGATTTTTCCTAGTGGATTCATCATAACATGGGATGACTTCTAAGTGTTTCTAACTTCAAGGTTTAAAGATGAAAGTGACCATCTCATATATCAACTCAATGTAATTATAAGAAATCCCAAGGAAAAAATGCATGAATTCAATGAGAGGTTTCAAAATACTTGGTATATATTGCCTCCTCTCATGATACCACCTACTAGATTTATGTTCTCTACATACTTGAGATCCATTGGTATTGATATTTACATCATGCTACCATCCATGGATGGTTTCACTCTTCCTAAAGCATATAGACTTGCCATTCGAGCTGAGAATGGCCTCATTCAATAAAGAAAGTTACATCCTAAGGTGTCTATACCTTGGCTACCTAATGTTCCTACTACTGATCCAAACATTATTAAAGTTCCAAATGCTATTGATAAGCCAAACTCTACTCCTAATAATTAGAAGATGTGATTGATTGGAAACCAACGTCTATGTTCTATGAGATAATATGTCAAGCCTTAGAACCTCAAAATAGGAAAGATAACATACAATAAGGTTATCTTCAAAATACATATCCCTATAATTATTAATATTGTAAAGAATATGGGAGAGGAAGAGGTCAAAGGCAACCTAACTTCAATAAGCTTACTAATGTGTGCAATCCTAACTCTACATCCAACACAAGAGAGATGGTACCAGTGTATAGAAACATGGTGTAAAGTGATGATTGGAAACAAGGACTATTAATGTATACCAATGAAGGTGAAGAGAATTATCTATTTGCTCAAGGAGGAGTCACTCCTCTTCTATCAGTTAAGGATGAGGTCCTAATGTAAGCAAGTCAAGGTTGGCAACCTCAAGGAGAAAGCTTCACTGACTTCCTAGTTGAGGATACTTTTGTGATCAATCAAATAACCTATGTTGAAAAAAACACTAGGTCCAAGATTAAGGATTTAATATGAAATATAATATTCTTAAAAGTTCATATAATCCTCCTATAAGATAAGGCTTGAATGCAATCATGACAGTCCTAAACACTCATACATCTCCTTCAAATTACAATTGGTAAGGTATGCTCAAGATGCTTCAATTACTCAAGTTATAAAAACTTATTTTCCACAAAGGAATCAAGATAAGGTAAGTATGTTTCTCTAAATGTATGGATTTCATTGAATAAATCCAAAACATCTATCCCTTTATGAGTTGTTCTCCATATGCTTGGCCAAAAGCAACTCTTACAAAAATAATTGTCCATTATCCCTACTAGTACTTCACCTCCAAAAAGTAGTAATGATCATTTAGATATTAAAAATTACCATATAAATATTATTGAATCATCTACCAAATTTTATAATCCTCCACATTTATACCTCACTCTCATAGTGGGTGCTAAACTAGTCCATAATTACATAGTTGTTAGTGGTGCATCTACATCAGTCATGCCCCAAGTTATAGCTGATAAGTTAGGATTCAAAAATAAACCACATAGTAAAAGAGTGATTTATTTAGATGGTACACCTTCTAATATAATATGACTGATCAAATGATTGAAGGGTTTTTTCCATGACTATCCTAGTTTCCTTATCTTCCAAGACATTATTGTGGTGGACCTACCTACTCATTTTGCAATCTTTCTTTCAAGAGATTTTACATCCAGGATAGGTGGTTACCTGTTAGATGACTAGTATTTCTTGGCCTTTATGATAGGATATGGAACCAATGTGACCATAATAACTCATCCACTTGAAAGATTCCATATTGAACCTTATGTTGAGTTAAACTCTAACTTGAATTATGTGACTAATGAGAAAGAAGAGTTTATTGGGGATGATGGTTATTATAATCTTAAGGAATTTTTGATTTTTTTCAATATGAGTATGGTGCAAATTCTTATTAACATGATCCATGTGCATATTTTGATAAAACTTACACTGACACCTATATCATCCATGAAGGAGAATTTGAGCAAGCTAAGGTAAGTGTTGAGCATTATTATTCAAAAGATATTGAAGGTAATTATATAATTAATGAGCATGATGATGATATATTTAATGACATAATGAATCAAGATGTTGAGAATAACAATGTGATTCTACCTATAATTGATGAAGTTTTCATTAATGATTAAACTCATGAGGAAGAGCAGGATGAGTTATGGTAAAGGGTAAATGACATATGTCAAGAGTTTGATCAGTTAAGTAATGTTATTACCTTTTATAAGTAGTCTATATCTGATGTGTTTTCTAATGAGTCTAACAAGTATATTTTTAAGTTTTCCATCAAGCTTGAAAGTGTTTGTCAATCTGTTGTTTAAGGGTTTGCAGTCAAAAAGTAATTTCATTAGTCCAAAGTAAAAAATTTTTGTGTTTAAAGAATATTCAAGAGCTCCATCTGAGGTAAATCCACATTAATATGCATTGGAACATGATGAGAAGGGACTAGATGATCATACACATCAAAAATATTAGGCCCAAGAGGATGTAAGGATTAAGGCAACTATCATCACTCCTATTCTATAGTTTGAGGAGTGTTGATTAATTAGGATAAATATAAATCAAATTACATCCCCAATCAAGGTCTCTAGACAATAAAAAATAACACTAATGAATGAACACTTATAATAACTCAACCACATTGGAATAACAAAACATAATCTTGTTTGGATAATTTAAAGATTTTAAGGATACATTTGAAGATGTTGAGAGGGATTAAAACTAATTACAAGCCCATACACCATACAAATTGACCATCTCACCTTCACTGCCCTTATCTACAATTATGTGCACACCTAAAAGTGAATTTAACACATATCTGAGATAGTTCATGAAGGTGTTTGATCATATTGGATGTTTTACTTATGGTTTTGAGAGGTTAGAGAAACCATGACAATAAATGATGAAACTATGAGGGGTAGGTAGACTTGAAAAGCCATGTTCAAGTTAGAGAATGAATTTTTGGGACAAGTTTCCTTAAAAGCTCCAAAATAGAGACCTCACCACCTTTCATGTTGTTATATGAAGAGAAAACATGGATCCTAAATGAATTAAAATGATACTATAATGAATCCATATCCTAGGGGAGATAACTTGACCAAATAGAGTGGATGTTTGACTTCAATATGTGACGTTACAAGGCTTCAAATCCATGCATTTGTCCACTATAATTTATGAAGGATTTTTAAATTCTAAGTAACTTAACTTTACATTCCAATGTGGCAGAGTAAGAATATGTCACCATGGTAAGTGATTCCATTTAACTTAGGGTCACTCTAATGATTCAAATTAAGTGACAAGGATTAAATTTCAAGGTACTAACCTATATATTCATCTACAGGTGTGCTTTACCCTTAGAGTGGTCCCTTATAGCCTTCTTATAGGTACCTAAAATCTCATAAGTCAAACATTAGTGTTTAGACCTATAAACATGAATATATTATGATTTAAGTTGGTTAAAATAATTTAAGAGAGTTATAATAGGTGTAACACATGTTTCATATCTTTTATATCCAACCTACAGGACCTCTATTATTCCAAGGTGTTCAATTATAGTTGACAATAGTTTTATAGTGAGATAAAACATGGTGAACCTGATGTTGGCATAGTATGAACATGATGAATATAAGTCTAGATTAGTTGGAAGATAACATAATAAATTCATAATAGTCTTATGGTAATGAATATAAGGTCTAGTACAAGATAACTAGCTATAGGCACCTCTTTGTTAAGGTGATACACAACCATACATAGTCAACCACTTGTGTCAAGTCAAGTGGAGGGTATGTAATGGAGAATTTGGAAAAGTTATGAAGTGTTATATGAATGATAACAACTTAGAAATGAGAGTATAAAAGTATATCTTAGGTCTTTTCAGATTTGAAGGGGAAATTGATGTGTTCTAACCATGTAACTTGGTATAGAACATACTTAACACCTACCCAAACCTCTCTCATTTTTTTTGACTAGGATAAAAAGGGAGATGCCCTCTATTTTGTCTCAAATAGAGGGTACTCCCATCAAGATAATCCTATGGGTTTGTCATGAAAATAATGGAAGGTGAGTTAAATATTGATGAAACCTTGCAAGAAGCTATGAAAAGTTATCTTTCACATAGACCAACATGAAAAACAGTGCATAGGTGCTAAAGTATCAATAGGGTGGCCTAAACTCACACTCATGCAGATAGACCTATTAGATCTTGATTATGAATAATGCCTAAAAGGGTCTCCTTTCCATTTATAACACTAAATAATCATTCTAAATAATTGGAATAGGTTCATATGGATATATGAGGTGTGTTATAACCTTCAAATTTTAGGGAAAGTAAAAAATAAATAATTTTACTGGCTCTAAAGCATAGCATAGCATGAATATTTAGGAGACAAGATTGAGAAGATAATAAGGGAATCTTAAAATAAAATAGAGGCTTATAATGGGAGTCTAAGGAACTAGGATAAGTTAAAGAGTTCCCTAGTTTGCTTCTTGTGGAATTTGTTCACAATTTTAATGTCATATCTTTATGAACAAACGTTAAGGGTCTGAAGCACCTAAAGCCCTCCAAAACCCTATCTAAGGAAGTTATTGTAAATATGAATATGTAGAGGCATTTAAGAGGGATAAAATGAATTGGTAGATGATTAGAACTTTAGAGGACTCTTTAGGACTCCTTCCCATCAATTTGAGTTCTACCCTACTTATATAGGTAGAGTGGAAAATGGATTTTATTGATATTTTTATGTGTTGTAAAGGTATATAAAGTTTTTAAGAGAATAAATTCACTTTGGGAGGAATAATAAGACCTAATATAATCTCTCGTGTTAATTTCTTACATCTCCTAGGCTCACAAGTGCCTCTGCTAACACTTTCATCTCAACAAGTCTAAATTGGCATAGTAAACAAGGATAGATCACCAAGTGAGAAGGTGAAAAATCTAAGTGGGAGTAATTTTAATGTATTCATAATAAATATATAGAAATTAATACCCTTTAAAAGTTTCATACACTCCCTTGTATGTATTATAAAATATAAGACCTCTTTGGTGACAGGTGTGGAGGGTGAGTGAAAACAGGGTGATTATGACTATAGGTAGAAATAACTCATGTCCATAAGAATTTTAGTGATTAGGGAAAAAATTATGTATGTTGGGGATTATTTCAAACCTCTCTTTCACAATTATATCATCTCATATGTACCTAGTCTGCTATGTTCACTCATGGAACGTCAAATGATGAAGGTAGTTTCTAGTCAAGTAAATGAGAAATCCTATGCCATATTTTAAGAGTTTCATGCTTTGTGGTAAATTTTTACATGTAGAACTTGTATGTTCTATTTAATATTATTTTATCCTTCAAATTTAACTCCCTTTATTAACTTTACAAGTGGTTTAGTGACTCTTGGACTTCATTCTCTTCCCTCCTCTCTCGAATTCTATAAGTACTAGCCATTTTGGCTCTTGTATATTAATTCCACACCATGTATAGATACGTCTTGCTGGTTTGATATTCTAACATTACTTTGAACAATAAATAAATTCTAGGTTTGAGTTCATGAACATTTTGTCTAAGTGTGGAAAGTGATGTATGGTAATGTTAAGTGATAATATTCTATCCTTTCTTCTCTTTATCTTTTTATGTTTGTGCAAGAGTTACTATTCTAATAGGTAATATAGAGTGTAAATAGTGTGTTAGGTTCATTTAAAGTGTGAAATTTCCCTTGGAGTTTCCAATTTACCTCTGTTTCACTTACCTTGAGTTGTCTTATACATATCACCTCTATATTGAAACACTTATGTTAGAACATCTTATGACTTTGAGAATAGTTTGTAGGTTTTGTTTGTAGTGAAAAAAATAGGATGGTATTGTGTAAATCCTTTTGGTGTATCACCCCATTAGATTATATTTATTTAATGCATACTTATATCCCTTTTCCTAAAAACAATCAATAGTATAGGTGATAAGCACTTCAAGGCAAATTCAGTGAGCTAGCCCTTAAACCTAGAGGTTTAATTCTACCACTAGTAAAGCCACATACCCATATGTATTCCAATTATTCAAAAATATATAGGAGGATTGAAAAACCTCCTCTATGGTGAAATATTTTGTGACGATAGGAACCTTTAGAGGTTTCTGAGATATTTGAGTATTGTTTAATCCACTGGATAAATTTAATCTTATGAGGATCAACTTTGATACCTTCATGGGATATAATTTGACCCAAGTACTCTACCTAATATATTCCAAAATAACATTTGGTTAGATTTGTATAAAAATTATTTTGTTCCAAAAATATCAACACTTGTTTCACATATTTCAAGTGTTCTTCCCATCTCTTACTGTAAATCAATATGCCATCAAATAAAACTAGCACAAAGTTCCCTAAGAAAGGCCTAAAAATAGTGTTCATCAAGCTCTAAAAATTATATGGTGAATTCATAAGACCCATGGTCATTATGAAAAACTCATAATGGCCCTCATGAGTTTTAATGTGGTTTTATGAACATCTTCATCTCAAATTCTAATTTGAGCCTACCCTAAACAAAGATCCAATTTCATGAAATAAACAACACCATGTAATTCATCAAGTAAATCATCAATTATTGGAATAGGAAACTTATCTTTGATTGTGTGATTATTAAATTCCTTATAATCTATTCACATCCTTCATTTTTCATCCATCTTACGCACCATGACCATTGGTAATGAATATGCACTTTGACTCTACCTAATGATCCTTGCCTCTCACATCTCATGGACCATATTTTTTATTTACATATTTTTTGCATATGGATATCTATATGGTCTGATAGTTGGTGGTTGAATCCCTAAAATTAGTTAAATTTCATGATCATGTTCTCTTTTTGGTGTTAGTCTTTTTGGCATGGTCTCAAAAAAAGATGGGTGGTCATTAAGAATCATCTATACATCAATATGTGGAGATGCCTTTATGGGTTGAAATTATATGGAACATTATCATGACATAAATCTTTCTACTTCAATTTTTAGAATTTTTATCCTATGATGTGAACTAACCAATTATGGAATTTTATCCCATAATCCCCATAGTTTAAATTTTTTACCTTCAAAATCAAAGTTCATGAATATTTATTATAACTTCGTCTCAATCATTCCCAAGGTTATGAGCCATTTGTCTCCAAAAATAATGTCTACAACACCCATTGGAATTAAAAACATAGGAGAATCTATATTTTAATTTACCATATCAAGTTTAATACTATGGAATTTATTTGAACAATTAACTACGCCACCATCTACAATCATGACCTAAAATTATGGTGCTAGATAAATGAAAAAATTCAATTGAGTCGATAACTTATGGTTGAGGAAATTATATATGCTCCTTGATTCAATCAACACTATCACCTTATATTTATTGAGAAAATTCACCACCTTATGTTTTTGAGGAGTGTTATACACAAAAGTGCATGACAAGAGATTGTAGGTTTGGAATCCTTAGGTACCTCCTCTATTTCTTCCTCATCATCATTAGAGGCATAGTCCTATTCATCATCTTTATTGGATCCCTCAATGTAGAATAAATTCTTCACATCACATCTGTTTCATATTCTCCACTCCCTATCATAGTCAAAACATAATCCTTTTTCATGCTTCTCCTCAATTTATTGAGGGGTAAATCTAGTAGGTAGAGGAAATGATGGTGTGAATATTCTACAATATCTAAAGTGAGTAAATGGGTGATTCTTTTTAGATATAATTTATTCCTAATCAATGTGTTCCTTGATAATATATTCATAAACCTTAAGTGGATTAAACATGTGTATCTCATGTTGAATGTGGTCCTTCATGCCTCCCAAAGATAGGCCAATTAGGTTCTCATCAAAATTTATCTCCACACATAAAGATAGGTTCTGAAAATTATGAATATAATCCTTGAATAAACCAGTCTATGGTAATTTTTATATTTTAATAAAGTAATTCTCTATCACACTATTTTTATAGTGTAATTGCATCTCATTTTTAAAAACTGACCAAGTGACACTATGAGTCATCTTTTTCTTTTGAGCACATAACCATTGATACCAAATGAATTGTTTAGGTTACAGATAAAGGATGACATGGTAACATTATATCCACATGAGATATGATGCAAATAAAAACTATTATCCATTTTGTTGATCCAATTTAGTGGATCCTTTATATCAAATTTATGCATATCTACCTTTGGTAATAGGTTCCATTCTAGTAAGGTACATGGATTTGGATTAGGTTGGTTGGAAGAACCACTTTGTTAGGGTTGTTTAATAGTCATAGATGGCTGATTTGACTAGTTATTTTATAAATCCATCATGATATTTTTTAAATGATATTTTATGTATTTTATATCAAATTGTATGCCTTGCATCTCACTTTTAATGCCTTTCATATTATAGTTAAGCTGGCTCACTTTATGATCTATCTAAGAGAACCCTAGTATAAGGGATCTAGTATATACCCCTTATGATTCCATCTCTTCCTTGTGATTATTTTTACCTAGGGTTTTGTCACCCTTTCCTCGGCCCCTAGTTTGTGGTCCTGTCATAAAAGGGAATGATAATGTCGACCCTGATTGACACTTTTGGCCTAACTTTTACCAAGAAATTTTTTACTTATGTTGGATTCAAATTGGAAACTAAAAAGACTATACCATAGCTATATTTGTCTTATATCTCCAAAAATGTAAATAAATTTTAAAAATCCCTTGAATTGCATACTATAGAGTGAATTTATGAAAAACCATAAAATGGTGATAAATTTTTCAAACCATATCCAATTGAGATGAAATTTGAATGGAAAATTACTTGATCGATTCCAAAAATAAAACTGAAAATAAATTCTCAACTGTTTGTGATATATATATATATATATATATATATATATATATATATATATATATATATATATATATATATATGTATATAT
>JARHVA010000452.1:5262500-5300000 GCA_037957365.1 Torreya grandis
TTGTCTAATTAATATTCATGGAAAGAGTTCTAGGATTGGTGTAACAAAATATATGAACCATTGGTAAGGAGGTCTGTCACTCATTTATGCATACTCATTCCCATCATCTAATGGTTTCCTTTGAGTTTGAGTTTTTCCATACAAACCAAGTACTATACGTGATTCATAAGGCCATGGAATTTTTTATCAAAAGATTATTAACATGGTTTACATGTGTGGAGGTTAATAAATGGGCATGAACCATCTCATATTGCTAGTGGATGACACTATCACAGTATGTAGACAAGATTCCCTCAGTAGTGGAGTTCTTTTTCATGTTTTGGATTTTAAATCAAAGGTATATTGATGTTTCATTATTTTCATCTATCATGGTGAAAAAATTTTCTTTCATATACTAGTATAAAGAGTGTCTCATATGGAGAACATAATCAGTGTCCTATAGACATCCACCTACATGTAGGTAAAAATGGAGCCTTGCGCAGTCATGCAAGATCAAACATAAAGGTTTCAAAGTGGTGAGAGCTCTCCTTATGTGTGAATAATTTAGTTTGAATCAGTCAAATTATTTTATATTGGTTATGTTAACTATTTCTTCACCATACACTACTATGTGTCCTACATATGCACCTACAAGTGGTCCAAATAGAGGATTGAGTGTTTGAATGTTAAGCATTTGAAGCTTATTTCACCTTCATTGAGGTTTAGAAACATGGAAGATGTCATAACAATAATGGTGGAATCCTAAGGTGGTAGGTAGACTTGAGAGATATGCTCATAAGCTAAGTGCATAACTTTAAGGATCTTTTTACCTTAAAAGTTCCAAAACAAGGAGTCTACCTTTGTTTTAATCCTTACATGATAGAGAAATTTGAAGTATAAACTAGTCTAATGGATTCCATCATGCATCCCAAGCATAATGGAAGTTTTTTGACATGATTTGTTGATTTTTTTATCAAAAAAGGAAGTATAGAAAGGGTTTACATCTCAATCAACTTCTCCCTATAAACTGTCAGTGTTATCTACATTATTTTTGAAGCTCTAGTGGTCCAACAATGCAATATGACATGTGAAAGTAAACTTTGAATTCATAATTTATTTATGCAAGTGGAAAAAAACTAATGAAAAAAATAATTTCAAGGGATTGAGATGAATTTTTTTGACTCAGAGTGACACCTATACTAACCTCTCTTGCTCTCGAAATGATCAATAACAACTGGACTATACGATGATAGGATACTAAGAGTATAGAGTTTGTATGATTACAACTATGGGTAGAGACATGTTAAAACAAGTTATAAATTACATAAATAAATTCAAAGAGATAATAATACATTGAACACTCAGGATAAATCATGAACAAACCATGCACAGGGGCCTCTTTTAGTCTCAAAATGGCACCTACAGTTCAACTGTAGTATGACAGTGTATTGGGAGAATGTGAAAGTAGAGGTAGAAAACCATACAAACATAAGAATTTTCCTAAGCAAGTATGTAATGAGTTAAAATAATTTAAGTATGTATTATGGTATAAGATATAGGGCCCAACATGGAATACACCTACAATCATATACTCTTTCTAAGTTAATAACATACTCATAATCTACCAACCAAGCTAGGCAATGAGAGAGGAGTACAAGTTGGGGGTTAGAAAAGGTTATGGAATGAATTTTTCATGATTAAAATAGTGTTACATATAATAATGTAAATTTGGTAAGGGCATTGACCTATAGTTATAGCCTTGAAAATTCACAAGACCCTACATAGTCTTGACACACAAGTCTATTTTGAAGAATTTGAGAGATGATGACCATGAAGAAGTGATCTAAAATTTAAATTTTTCAGATACTATCACCATGACATATTTTATCCCTCTATGACCTCATTTTGACTGATACAAGAAGGTAAGTTCCCTTTATTCTATCTTAGATATAGGACACTCCCAAAAAGGCAAAACTATAGGATTTGGTGAATTAATGGTAAGGGTATGAGAGGTAAGGAGTTAGATAACTTAAAGTGTGTATATATATATATATATATATATATATATATATATATATATATATATATATATATATATATATATATATATATATATATATATATATATATATAACGTTAATAAACATCAATTATACATTTAAATATTGATAAACCACTTAGAGGTGGTTATGATAAACTATGCACAATTAGGCCTATTAGGCCTAAATTCCTAAAGGGGTCTAATTTAATCTATAATACCATGTGAAGCTTAAAATAAATGAGATTAATTTAAAGGAGAGATATAATGTGAATTGAATCCATTAGTGTGTATGGATATCACACATGTTGGTCAAAGTTGACTTTCTCACCTTAGGCATACCTAATCTTCACTCTGAAGCTTGAGAGGTCAACTTCAATAGCTCACACTAGTACAAAAACAGTCCATGAGATCATAAGGATATAGTAATTATTTAATATGGTATATAAAATAATTCTATTGGAATTTTCTTCTAGTTTTAACATTAGGATTTTATGAACAATCCTTAAGAGTCTGAAACAGTAAAAACCCTCCAAAACCCTTGCTTTTGACTTGACTAGAAAGAGATGGATGGAAGTGAATTTAATACATATATTTTAATCTTTAAATGGTTTTAAAACTATAAAATAATCTCCCATTCTCTTACTCACATGATTTATCCAAACCCTACTTGTATAAACATGCCAAAAATAGGGTTTCTTGCAAGATTTTATATGTTTTACATGTGAAAAAGAGAGTTAAAGGATAAGGATAATTATTAAATGTAAATATGGAATTTATATATAACTAAATATATATTTATCATATCAAATTTTCATGGAAACACTTTTTCAATCTCAATCACTTCAGGCAATTTGTGATAGACAATGGAAATCAAGAGTGACTGCCAAGTGAGAAAGTGAGAAGTCTAATTAGGTTGTATTTGAAGGTATGATTAATAGATAACAATTAAAGGTCCATATTTAAATGTTTCATATTACCATTTAAATGTATTTTATTGAACAAATAAAGGCCATTTTGGTGAAAAATGTCGAGACAATCCTATAAGGTTAGTGATGGTGACTGTAGAAGGTAAAATAAGTGTCTAGAAGAAGGTCATGAGTTAGGGACACACATTATTTTTATGGAATAATTTTAAACCATAATTTATTTATTAAATTTGGAAACTCTTCCTATTCTGGTCTTCAGTAGTCAAAATATGCCTAATCATCAAGTTAGTTTCAAGAAGCCATTTGAAGATCCCTACACCAGTTTTGGAGAGTTTCGTGTTTTAGGTGGAATTTTTCCAAGGGTACCTTCCAAGAATCTATTATAAAATTCATTCCTATTAAATTTAAATATTTCTCATGCTTTAAAAAGTGACATTGATACCCTTGAGATCCACTTTTTGTTCTCTCTTCTCATATTCTATAAATGCAAGCCATTTTGGCTCTTATATGAGAATTCCACACCAGATATGATGAAGCCTTGATGGGTTCATAATGTAATATTCCTTTGAATAATAAATTAAATATAGTTTTTAATTCATAAACTATCTTTTCAAAGTGTATGGA
Organism: Torreya grandis; assembly: GCA_037957365.1. Classification (NCBI taxonomy): domain Eukaryota; kingdom Viridiplantae; phylum Streptophyta; class Pinopsida; order Cupressales; family Taxaceae; genus Torreya; species Torreya grandis. The sequence continues at coordinate 5,266,071 of JARHVA010000452.1, forward strand.
GAGATGTATATTGAATAGTCAAGTGATTGATATCCATCCTTGCTTTCTCTCAATCCTTCCATGTTTAATGCATGTTTTTCCACTCTAGAAAGTCAGATGAAGTGTTTTAAAGTGTATGGAAATATTTTAAAGTTTAAAATTATCCTTATTTTATGAAAATAATCTCTATTTCACCCACCTTGAGTAGTTTTCATGCATATCACCTCCATGTTGAAATATTAAGGTTATATTATTCTGGGACTTTGAAGATAGTGTTGTAGGTCATGTATCTTAGTGCAAGAGTATGATAATATTGTGAATATATTTATGTTTTATCACCCATAAAAATATATTACTTTTATTTCTATTCCTATCCCTTTTTATCTAATCATCTAGTTAGTGTAGGTGATAAGCACATAAGGATCAATCTAGGGAGCTAGTCCTTAAACCTAAAGGTCTACCTCTACTATAGGTAACCCACAAGCCTAAAGGTATTCCAATGTTTCCCAACTATTAGAGTAGGATTTAAAAACCTCCTATATGGTAAATTTTTTTTTGATAATACTTATGAAATACCCAGTGGGATTATTGTCCTAAAGATAACGTATCAAGGTGAATGTTGGTCTTGACAACACCATAGTTACATATGGTGTGTTACTCAATATTTGATGACTCCATTAAAATTAAAATATGGTTTTAGACAATTATTTTATCATATTATTGTGTTCATACATCATGTTCCTTACTAATTCATCTTATAGTAGAGTTTTCAATTGTATCAATCCACATCTTCAACCTGATTCCTCTTAAAGTTGAACATCCTCAACTTATTTTTCCCTTTGAATATCAAGAGGTCTTTTCAAACAAAGAATACAAAGAAAGTGAAGAATAAATTGAAGATAAAATTGATATGAATCATTCCTTCATATCCTTTAACACCAAAAATCTTATCCATCTTGATGCATATGACAACATTCCCCCTAATTCTATAAAGAGTGTTCCTACATTCAATGGTGAAGGTCATGTCACTCCTAGTGACCAAATTATGGATATATCAAATTTATGTAGTTTTCAAAATGTAACTAAGGTAAATATCACCATTATATTGTTTACCATGGCCCTTAGATGGAAAACACTTGACTGGTATAGGACTTTGCCTAGCTATTGTATCATAAATTGGGATGATTTTGGAGAGCTGCTAACTTGAATGTTTGAAGACAAGATTTATTACACATCACTCATACACCAAATAAATGTAATGAAAAGATCCCCAAATGAGACAATTCATGAGACCACCTACTATGTTTGTGCTTCCCATATATCTAAGGGACATTAGTACTGATATAGACATCATATTATAATCTATGGGTGGTTTCACCTTACCTGAAGCATATGACCTTATCATTAGAGCTGAGAATGCCCTCATAAAATTTTGAAAGTTTCCTCCAAAAGTGTGCATGAATTTTCTACCAAATAATTCTTCTAATACTCCATGTATTTACCAAATTCTAAATGCCAACAAAAAATCAAGGACTGCTCCTATGGAGGTAGAAGAGAGAATTGATTGGGAAGAAAGGTCTAAATTCTTAGAACCTCAACTTAGATAAGAAATTTTTCAACAAGGTGTCCATAAAAACCCCTACCCCAATCCTTATAAATATGGTCAATGATATGGGAAATTGAGAGGTCAAAGGCAACCTAACTTCAATAAGCCTTCCAATGCACACAATCCTACATCCACCTCCAACATAAGAGCAATGGTACCGGTGCATAGAAATATGATCCAAGGAGAAGAATGGAAACAAGGACAATTCATGGATGATAATGAATGTGGATATAAGGATTTGGTTTCTCAAATATAATTCACTCCTCAACTATCAACATAAGATGATGTCCTAATGACAGCTAATGAAGGATGGTAACTTTAAGGAGTGAGCTTCACTAACATCCTTGTTTAAGACACCTATGTTCTCAACCAAATTAATTCAATTACAAAAAATAAAATATCTAAGAGGAATGATCTATGAGATACTAATGGTGTTCCTACAAGTTCAACTAGTCCTCGTATAAGGCATCAAGGCATGATTGTAAGCATGGTAGTCCCTACAACACTTGCACCTTCTTCAAGTCAAAATGTTGGAAGGTATACTCAAGGTGATATAATATCTAAATCTACAAAAACTTCCTTACCTTGAAGGACTAAATAATAATTAAGTACTTTTTCTTTGACCATTCTTGACTCACTGAATAATGCTAAGGCATATATTTCCCTTTGGAATGTCCTCCACATGCCTAGTCAAAACGAACTTTTATAGAACCGGCTATCCATAATCGATGTTAGCCCTCCATCATCAAGCCATGCACATAATATATTTTCTCTCACTAATTCTTTTAATAACATTTTATAACCCTTTACCAAATCTAAGAATCCTATACCCTTCTACCTCACACTCATTATGGGGGATAAACTTGTTCATAAACACATAGTTGATAGTGGAGTTAGCACTTCAATGATGCCCAAGGTTGTATCTAACAAATTGGGTCTAAAGCATGAACCATATGTTAGGGGTAATTCAACTTTGTGGAACACCTGCTAAGTTATTAGGACTAGTCAAAAGTTTTAAATTTTTCCTTCATGATTACCAAAGATTCCCTATAATCCAAGACATTATGGTAGTTGACTTGCATTCTGACTTAGTTATCTACCTTTCAAGGGATTTTAAAACAAATATAGGATGATACCTCTCACTTTATTCATCATTCTTGTCCTTCAATGCAATACATGGGGAAAAGGTAACCATTAGAACTCAACCACTAGCTAAGTTTCACATTGAGCCCTATATAAAAGCAAGCTCCAATTTGAATTATGTCATGAATGATCATGAAGAGTCTATTATGGATGATGGTACATATTATAAGCTTGAAGGCATATCTGATAATTTTTTGGATGAGTATGGTTCATACACCTATGGACATGATCCATACACCTACTTTGATCAAACTGATCTTGGCACCTACGTCATCCATGAGGGATCATATGAGCAATCTAAGGTAAACATTTAGCACTCTTTATCATAAGATGTTGAAGGGAATTACTTAATTCATGTCTATGAGGATGATAATTTTAAGAGCATGATAGATTAATATTATAATAATAATAATAATAATAATAATAATAATAATAATAATAATAATAATAATAATAATAATAATGTATTTCTACCTACAATTGATGAAGGAGCCCTTGAACATGATACTCATGTAGAAGAATATGACTTATGACAAAAGTTCAATGCCACAAGTCAAGAATTTGAGTAGTTAGGTAAGTCAAATTCTCCTATAAATAAGTGCATATATCGTCATGAGGTTGTATACAAACCTAAAAATTAGGTTTTTAGTGTCCTACTGAGCCTAACAAGTAGGTGGAAGAATGTCTTGTCAAATATGAATTTGAATGTTTTACTAATGTCAAAGAAGTTATAGTCATGAGAGAGCCTAGTAAAGACAAAATAAAATATTTTGTGATCAAGGAGAAATTAACACCTCATCCTAATGTTGATCCAATCTCATAATTTTTGGATCACAATGAGATCACACTTGATGGCCTCATACATCAGGAACATCATTCCCAAGAAGAATACAAAGATGAAGTAGTCTTGATCATTCCCAATCTATAGTTTGAAGAGTACCAATTAATCATTACAAAATTATATCAAGTTAAAATATCTAATAATATATTTTTAAATAAAGTGATAATATCATTGAAATATCAAAATAGTACACTTGTATTTTGAAGAGGATCCAAGAGTGGTTAGCAATTTCACAAACTACATAAACAAGTGTTTGATGATAAGTGTGCCTCACATGATAGGTTGATTTCATGGAGCAAAAAGGATGTAAGAGAAACCATATTTTAGCTTGGTTGAAGTATAGTGAGTTTTTCTTCACTTCAACTGTTTGACGTCTTGTAAATATTAGAATAGGTATGTGTCTTTGTTTCTATTATGTTTGTGTTACATAAGTGTTCTAGAGAATACATGTGGGTTTCCTTTAGTATCTTATTTTGTGTGTCCTTTATTTTTATTTATCATGGTTTAAAACAAAATAAAGTATCAAATTTTTACATCGGTTACTCCATATTCCAATGTATATGAGTAGGCTATTAGTCTTTGGCGTAGCTTGGTTGCCACCCCTAGAAAATCACTAAGAATGTTGATTATTTATTACCACAAGTCAAAATAGGTTAGTGCCCTTTAGTTTAAAACTTATATATGGTATTATTAGGGTATTATAAGGTTTATAATGTTCATATAAATGTAATTTTATGTGTTTTTAGCTTTAGTCATAGTCACATTACCCCCTTGTGTCATTTCATGTCATTTGAGGTCGTTTTGAGACATATAATGAAGCTTGTATGGTGTACCATGTAAGACAAGTGTTTCAAAGTGTCTTTAAATGTGAATGTGTTAGTTAGGTGTCATATTAATTATATTTATATGACAAACTATAGTTTTCAAATTCAAAACAATAAAATCAAATAGTTAAAGGTAGTTTTTAATTGGTTATATGGCTTATGCAGGTGTTCTCGCACATGTAAAAGGATTTTCAATGGAATTTCAGGTCTCTTAAACTAATTTTCATGATTTATAAAACTTGAATATCTCAAAAATTTCATAAAACCATTCTTCTCCTCTATCGCTCTCCTTTGCATGCATAAATGGTCAACCAATTTTTTGATGGTATGGCCAGGAGGAAATAAATAAGGTCAAATGAAGCTGGTGGGAGGTATTACCATTTGTATACTCTATATTCATGGAAAAAATTCTAGGATTAGTGTAATAGGATCTATGAACCATTAATAAGGAGGATTGACACTCATTTCTACATACTCATCCCCATCACCTAATGGTTTCCTCTTTTTTTGAGTTGGTTCATAAAAACCAAATACTGCACATGGTTCTTAGAATGATGAAAATTATTATAAAATGATTACTAACATGGTTTACACATGTGGAGGTTAAAATATGTGCATGAATGATCTCATGTTTCTAGTGAATGACACTATCATAGTCTACAAATAAGATTCCCTTTGTAGTAGAGATCCTTTTCATGTTTTGGCTTATATATCAAATATATATTAATGTTACATGATTTTCATATGTCATGGTGACCATATTTTATTGCATAGCTTAGTCTCAAGAGTGGCTCATATGGAGAACATAGTCAAAAATCCAATAGAGTCAATTTCCTATAGACATCCACCTATAGGAAGGTAAAAGAGGAGGCTTATATAGTCATTAAGGATAAAACATGAAGGTTAAAAATTGGTGAAAGGTCTCCTAAAGGGGGAATAATCCAATTTTAACCATTCAAACTATTTTAGATTGGTTGTATTAACTAATTATTCACCATACACTACTCTATGTCATGCATATGCACCTAAATGTGGTCTAGATAGAGAATTAAGAATTTAAATGTTAAGAATTTGAATCTTGTTTTCACATTATTTAAGGTCTAGGTAAATGGAGGATGTCATAACAACAACAGTGGAATCCTAAGGTCATAGGAAGATTTGATAGCCATGCTCATGAGTTGAGTAATTCACTTCAAGGATTCTTTACATTAAACTTTCCAAAATAGGGACTCTACCTTTATTTTGATCCTTCCATGATGGAGCACCTTGAATTATAAACTTATCTAATGGATTCCATTATATAACCATGTATAAGGGTAGTGTTTTGACATGATAGGTTGGTTGTTTGATCAAAATAAGGTAGTTTAGAAATGTTTTCCATCTCAAGTAGCTTCTTACTATAGAATTTTAGTATTATCTATAGTATTCTTGAAACTTGAATGGTCCTAAATGGAATATAACATGTTAAAGCAAACCTTGAAAGCAAAAATTATTTATTTAAGTGAAATGGCACTAATGCCAAAGAACAATTGAAAGGATTTGAGATGCAAAGTTTTGATAGAGTCTCACATTGTCTTTGAAATTTGAGGCATCAGAGCTTCATTGATCCCCTAGAACACCATCAGGTAAAAATAGTCATAGGTATCCAAGATATGTAGGTGGAACTGGTAACCATAGATCTCGAAGAAAACTACATGGATAGTTTGGCCACAAAGAACCTAGGAAGGAAAGATTTATGGGTTGAATGAGAGTGTTCTAGAGATGGGATTGCGTAGATAGCTCATCAAGTAAAAATTACACCCATTCCAAACATATTCAATGTCCTAAACTAACTTGAAGTTGATCAATCCTCTAAAGTCTAGGATATTGGAGCTATTTAAAATCGTATGCAATAGGACCACCCAAGGCTCATTGGCATGCCGATAGTCTGAGTCTCCAAATAGTCGATTCTAAAGGACCATGCCTACTCATACCTTCTCTCAAAAGGGGCATACATGTAAGCATTCATATTTTATTTTTTCACCTACTTTGAGGTTGGGTTCTCATATGATGCCTAAAGGATGGTATAGATCTAGTGATTAAAAATATAAGATGATAATGTAATTAAAACATATTAGAATATGAAGTCTGGGAGGGATTAGAATTCCTTAAAGGCATTCCTTGATATGTTGAAAATTTTTTGTTGAAAAGTGGGTGAACACACCCAATCATTAACATGATCCTGTACATAGAAGTATCTTTGAAAGATGTCACCCATAAGGTTGGTACAAGGAAACATCTTTCATTTAGACGTGTCTCTATTGAGTTTGTATCTTTTATAATACTAAAGGGCATCCTTGTATTCAACTAACTAGTCAACGACATCACAAGAGTCCCTAGAGACTTGCTCGATTACTTTGAATATGTCATTATAATGTTTATATCTAGTTAAACTAGTAGGGAAAGTGGTTTCCTACTAATCAGGATTGGGCTTCATGTTAGAGGATGTATCATCCATTGAAATATAATAAAAAATGAATTGGGAAGCTTTCCAGTGTCAAAGGTGCAACATACAACAGGTTATTTATGAAATGGAAAATAAGAAGTTTAAAATTTATTCTAAAATAGTAATGATAATCATTAATAGGCCTAATTTAGGTTTTAAAAACCTGTTTAAACATGCCCATGCAACATATCATTTTCTATGAATCTTAAATTTGAGTTGGTGGTGAGATTTTCTCCTTTTAATTCCAAATCTGGAATTGGATTCGGACTGCATGATCCTAAACTTCTAGATAGATATAACATTGGTTATGGGATGTTCTCAAAATATATCTAATCTAGTCTAGCTTCCCATTTCATTAATGGTGAGTGTGGCAGGCACATGATCAAATACATTCAAGTTCCCTTAGCTTGTCTCCTCTTTTTCAAATGTGACATGGGTCTATTGAATTTTTATTAATAGTCACCATCTAAGGACTACTTTTCACTTCATGACTTTATCCTGAGTAGGATGATGTATAACATAGGAACACATGCCTCACTCTGATTGATCTTTCTTAATAAATCCTACTCTATTATTATATTTCTAAGTCATAAGTAGAAACTAGTCCATCTTTGCATTATGTGACATGATAGCATCCCATTAAGATGGCCTTTCCTAGGATTTAACATCTCTGAAAGATCTAGGAAACTCACCTTTCTTGATCATGAGTACATGGGAGGAATGTGATCATAAACCTTGAAGTTCCCTCAGTTAGTACCTACTTTATGACATGTGTCATTAGTATATTGAATTTTATTAGCAGTCATTGTCTAAGCATGAATTTGTACTCCATGCCTTTATTATAAGTAGGATAATGTGTCACCTAGGGACACATGCCAAACCCCAATTATTCTTAATCAAAAACTTCTACGTTATTCAAAGATTTTTATGTCACAAGTGGTAGCTAGTTCGTATTTTCATTATGTGACATGATAGCTTCCCATCGAGCTAGGTTCTTATAGGATTTGGCATCTCTATCAAGTCAAAGAGACTCATCTTTCTTACTTTGAATGACATGTTGATATCCCATTGAGCCTGGCTCTCCCAATATTTGACATCTTTGATAGGTCTTCTACACTCCCCTCTCTGACTCTGGATGACATGGTGAGTGTTTATTATGCTAGGATCTCCCAAGATCTAACAAGTCTAATAGAGTCACCTTTTTTAATTTGAATGATGTGGTGATTTAGAATTAGCCTTGGTTATCCTAGGAAATGACATTTATGATAGGTCCATGGGACTAATGTATCTGACTTTGAATCATGCAAAGGTTTTCTATTAGATTAGGAATTCCTAGGCTTTGTCATGTATGAGAGGTCTAGGGGATTGGCTTATTTGACCTTGAACAATGCAGTGCTCTTTGATTGGGATATGCTCTACCATTCCTTAACATTTTTAATAGGTTTTAGATATTGGCCTTTGTAGATCTGATTGACATGGTAAGTTTGCATTTAGCTAGGCTATATGAGACTCATAAGTTGATGAAGTAATAATGAAAAATATAACCATTCATTACATATTACCTATCAAACATATATCACTATTAAATTACTTTGAATATGTCATTGTAATTTGTTTAACTTGTTAAATTAATAGGTAAAGTTGTGTCCCTTTACTCATTATGCATGGTAGATAGGTGACCACATACCTTAACCTTTCCTAAGTTAGTATCTATTTTCTAACATGTCTCATCAAGCTATTGGTTTTTTATTAAATTTCATTGTCTAAACACAACTTTACACTCCATTTCTTTATTCTAGGTAGGATGTTGTATCACCTAGGAACATATGTTGCACCTTGATTGGTCTTAGTTAATTGATTGTACTTTATTATATACTTTCTAAGTCACAAGGGGAAACTAGTTCATCTTTAAATTATATGATGTGGTAGCTTGTGATTGAGATAAGATCTCCTAGGATTTGAAATCTCTAAAAAGTTTGTTATACTCACTTTTATAAATCTAAATGATGTTCTAATCTCCCATTAATCTTAGCTCTCTTAGTCTCGGATATCTCTGATAGGTGTTGAAAACTATCTCTCTAACATTGAAAGATGTGGAAAGTACCCATTATGGTAGGCTCTCCTAAGCTATGACATATCTAAGAGGTGGAGGTGAGTCACCTTTATAAATATGATTGACATTCTGATCTTCTATTGTCCTAGGCCCTCTAGGCCACTGACATCTCCAACAAGTCCATAGAATATCCCTCTCTAACTTTGAATGATATGATATGTTCCCATTGGGTTGGGTTTACCCAGGATATGACATATATGATAGTTCAAAGGGACTAGCCTGTCTGATTCCGAATGACATGGTGATCTCCCATTAGACCATGCTCTCCCAATCTTTGAATTTTTTGATGGGTCTAATATACTATCCTTCCTTACTTTGATTGATGCTATGAGTTCCTATTGGGCCAAGCTTTGTGAGATTCATAAGATGATGAAGTAACAACACTAAAAAATAAAACCAATAATTAAATATTACTTGTCAGACATAAAGCACTCAATCTTACCATGAAAGAAAATAGGTTTATCACTTGAGGAAAGAAAAAATATTTTGGTAACTTTCTCTCTTGAAAATCAATTTCCAATGTTACTAACATGATATTCTAAAGTGAATAAATATTGCTTGGTGGTTTTTAGAAAATTTAGCAAAGGTGTGTTACTACTTGATTAAAATCAAGGCTCTGTTTATTTTGAAGTTTTCAGTAAGCACCATTGCATATTAGCCACAAAAAATATTTATTATACAAACTCAGTGATTATTCTAAGTCTTTGAGCTATCTTATTGACATAGTTTACATACTTTTTCAATTGTTAATAAGTTACTCAAAATTTGATCATCCTACTCTATTCATTGTTTTAAATTTTATAATTTTTTATTATTTATATTTTAAGTTATAGATTTGGATTATTTATGGATATTCATCTTTTAATCATTATAAAATTTGCATTTATAATTGCAATTTTTTAAAGATCATATTATGCTTATACAGCACACATAGTTTACTTTTTTCAGTAGTTAAAATGTGTCTATCTCTCTTGTTCATGTGCTGTAGGGATCTACAGGGAGAAAAAAGATAAGGTAATGACCACCTAGATTTCCATAATGTCAATTTTAACCATTAATGGAAATTATTTCAGCTTTAAAGGCTTGTGCACACATCTTTCTACATTAATGTCATTTGAAAGATCACTTCCTCTGAGTTTGAAAATTTTAGTTGATGCTGAGTTTTTCTCCTTTTATTTCAAAATATAGAATTAAATTCTCAACCCATGATCTTAAAATGTTAGACAAATATATAAATGGAGATATGATGTTTTTTAAAATTATCCAATCATGTCAAGCTTCCTATTCCATTGTTGGCAAGCACGTGGTAAGCATTGGGCCACATGCCTTAGAGTTTCCTTGACTAGCCCATACTTTTTGACACTTGTCACACCTTTATAGTTATTTTCTATTAATGGCCATAGTTTAAGCATAGGTCTATGTTTCATGGATTTATGATATGCCGAATGATGTGTTACCCATGGTATAATGATGTATGACAATCAGTTTTGTTTAACCACTAGTACTTCATTTTAAGCTTTCCTAGTCACAAGTGGAAACCAATTCATCTTTGTGTTATATGATTTCATAGTTTCCCATTGGGTCTAGTTATCTCAATTTATTATATCTTTGACAAATCTAAAATCTTATATTTTTTTACTCTAAATGACCTGAAGATCCTCCATTAGGTTGAGCATTCCTAGATGCTCACATTTATTATGGGTTTAATAGACTATTCTCTATGACAAATGATGTGGTGAGTCCCCATTATGAAGGGCTCTCCTTGCCTTTCAAATATTTGACAACACATAGGGACTCATTCTTTTGCTCTAAATGATGCCATGATCTCTCATTGGGCCTAACTCCACTAAGATCTTACATCTCTAATAGTTCTATGAGACTACTCTCTCTAACTCTGGAAAACATAACAAGTCTGATCAAATTGAATTCTTGTCATAGTAATCCTTTGTCAAAGCATTAAAAATTAATAAATGAATGTCTACTAGATTCATCCTTTGAAATCAACCACATCAATAAAATAAAATTAATCACATATGTTATAAATGTCATTGCACATGTTTCAATTTTTAGGATCAATCAGAGTGTACAAAGTAATGAGAGAGCTAAACACAACCAATAATAAAAAATGATAATATTATATTTCACACTTTCTTCAATTAATTTCATATGTAACATGACAAATTACTTATAGGAAGTGTATGAGATAAATATGAGGATCCCAAGATACCTATAGACCCTCAATTACACAACCAACTAACTATATGAAACCACCATGTATATTAGTGTTATTATTCATAACAATAATATACCACACAAAACTATTAACCTAATATTGTTAAAATTAACAATATTCACATTTGACTAATAAGCTAATATATATTAATAATGTGAACACATATTAACATGCACCCCCTTATGAACATTATTAATCACTATTCTAAACCCCCTTAATGTGAAAATAGGGAGAATACACATCTTCAAAAATTGGGCTGAATAGAATCATATACCAATGCATACTTTTAGGTATGCATACTACTGTATGGATCGTGATGTCTAGATCCTGATGTATATGACCACTACTATGTGAAAAATGCATCTTGTATTTACTCTATGTGAATGTAATAGATGTTTCATTCCCTGATCATCTTCATGAATAAGTGTGATAGTCAGAAGATCTCTCTAGTTAGACGATTTATGCATCTAGTTTCCCTCCTATACAAAAATTTACACATTTCATTATATATACAGTCTCCTTTTCTCTAGTTTAGTAGGGGAATGAAAACACACACAATACTATAAAATTAAATAATATGAGGAATAAATCCTCATTTTCATCTTATGAATCCTCTGTTTACATTTTTTTCCATCCAAATAAAAATAGTATAGAAAAATTCCACCGCAACTAAAATACTTTCTTTAGCATTATTTGATTTAGTGTAAAACACACCACACCAAAAAAATAGAAAAACACACCACACAATAGTTATCACTAAAACATCTAGGCCTTGTCATTGGTGATAGATGAGAAGCTATGAAACCTATAGCCTCTATTTACTTCGTCCTCTAGTAGGTCATTGCTTACTCAATAAATATCTTGATGAAGCTCAAATACATGATGTTTTTGAGGATAAATCCCCTTATAAGTTTGACATCACATATAAGTGATAATGCATCTGTTAGATTATCACTTATATATGATGTATAACATATTTTTATTGACACTAAATACTCAAACTCTTGACTCTTTTGACATAATGACTCAATTTTCTTGGTTCATTTTTGAGTTTGATAATAAACCTAAAATGAAAACTACAAATATTAATACCTATTAAATAGAAATTAATATCTAATTACTTTCTAATAACCATAAAATATGACTATGTAAAAAAATGGGACTCAATTGCACTTCATTAACATAAAAATACTATAAACCATAAATATATCTAAAATAAATGAAGAAAATACAATACAGCTTCAATAACCATATAACATAATATGATACCTTCTTTTAAAAACTATATACCTAAAAAAAACTAATATATAGAGATTATTTCACAAACACTAAAGACTTGCAGATTAAAAAGTAGATTGGTTTTAATACTAATGACTATAAAATATAAGTCCATATATTCTGTAACTACTTATTATAAAATTGTAAACCTAAACATATATATATGTGATTAAAGACATAAAATCAAGTATTAAAAACAAATAAATTAAATGAATTTATAGAAATTAGAAATGGTAGAGATGGTTAGGCAAGTAGGAGGAATCCAATGGAGTATTTGAAGCTGAGAATATAATGAATTCTTGTTAAAAAAATAGATCTAACCATCATAGAGATAGCCATTGATGGAATTGAATGTAAAATATACACATGTGTGATGTTTTCAGACAAAGGGAAGAATGGTACTCGATAGGGTGGAAAATGAATGCACAAGGATGGACTAGTAATTTAGACACACATAATGGTAGACTATGGAGAATTTCATATGCCATATGCCATGTCTACATATGCTCTAAATGATATGTCATCATTCAAGTCTAGTTCTAAAGCAAAAACACTAATCAAATGCTTAGTGAGAGTGCATCTTCCCATGCCTGTATAGATCTTCAATGCAATATGATCATGCTAATGTAAAAGTTATTTGATGTAGACTATTGAGTCAAGAAGGAACTTGAGTTTAATGTCAAATATAATGAGCAACAAGACCTATCTTATGACAACACAATGCACTAATCCCAAGATACAATATTGAATCAATGGTGAAAATTGATCTCACCAATAACTAATGTAAAACAAACCCTAATGAATGATAAAATAATCTAGCAAAAAATATTAGTTTTCTCATGAATTGGGGCAAATAAGCACTAGCCCTATAAACAAATCACTGATCAATCCCAATAATTTCCCACTCTGATACCATATTTTAGGATCAATTAGAGTTATAAAACAATGAGAGAGACAAACACAATTGATAATAAAAAAATGATAATATTATAATGCACACTCTCTTCAATTAATTTTATAAGAAATAATACAAAGCACTTATAAGAAGTGCATGAGCTAAATATGGGGATCTTAATATCCCTATAAAACCTCAATTACGTAACCAACTAACTATATCAAATCACCCCATATATTACTTTTGTTATTCACAACAATAATATGCCACACAAAACTATTAATGTGATATTGTTAAAACTAAAAATATTCACATTTGACTAAAAATCTAGTACATATTAATAATGTGAACATGCCCTTAACAAAAATAACAAAACTTAATATATGATTAATATTGGTAATGCTTTTGTGAATATTGAAATCAACCAATCGATAGATCTTATCATTGATAACCATATTTATGCTTCACTGATGACATTGGACATTGATATTGGAAATAAATTACATTTTTCTCTTTCTTTGCCTTTATCACCACCATCTTTTTGATACAATTAGTTCTTGTCTATTTATTTTATTCATGGCATGGTTTTTTTACATAAGCTGGCTCTCAAAAAAAAAATTCCATCTAGTTATACTCAAAGATAAATTGATTGCATTTTGAAAAAATCTTTGGATCATCATTTAGTTATGCTTAATTTTCAAAAAACCACAATAGCTTTCATTGGTAGAGTCTTGCCTCCCATCCATACAACATATTTTGGATTCTTTTTTAGCAAGTTTTTAATGTTATCCTTTTTATCATTGGAGAAGAATTCCTATCCACCAATAAAATGATCAAATTTAGTACAATGGTTACCTCTATATTTGCTACCAACATAATCTTCCTTATATCTAAGAAGGAGAAGTTAAAATCCTTGGTTGAAATCTTTATTAATCTAGTCTTAAGGGTGCATTTAGATGAAGCTATAACAACCCTTGATGGTGATCAAGGAGATTTGCTGCCTTTATTTGGTAAAGATAAGTTTGGGTTTGTGTTGATGGCTGCATTAACGGACATGAAGTGGAAATTCTCTCTTCTCCATGATTACATTCAGTCCCTAGTTTTTGAAATTAAATCAAATAGATTATCTAGTTACTTATTTCCTTCTCTGCCATTAAATGGTGTTTTATCACCTATGGATGTTCTAGAACACATGCATGTTATTCACCATTCTCACCAAATAATTGAATCGATCAAATTGTTGGCCAAAATGGTGTGTCATGGCATTTTCCCTTCTCCTCCATGGCTGGTTAGATAGATGTTGGAAACGGTTACCATGACTTTGATGAACATTTTATTATAGACAAATATAAGTCTGAGTGGTTAGACACTCTATCTACCTTGGTGGTTCATGGTTCCAGTGTGGCAGATGATGATTTGACTTCTGAGAAGCATTGTTTGGTGGCCAGGGATTATTTTAGGCCTTTTTCTATTTTTATTTTTATCAAAATTGTATGATTGACTATACTTATGAATGTCTATTTTTTTATCTGATACTATTTTTCATTATTTATTTATTTTTTACACTATGTTAATACATATTAAGTTTTTTTGTAAGTCAGCCTATGTTACGGTAAGGAAATGAAAATATTTTTATAAGTGTTTTTTTGTATATATTTTTGTATTTTATAATACAGGGGTCTTTTAAACCCACTATTTATTAAAAAAAATAATAATCTATTATTTTATATCTATAAACTACAAAAATACAAAGATCGACATTACTATAATAATATTACAATACAAATTTTAAATAATGACATGGTCAATTCTTTTTCTCTAGCTTTTTGTAATTATACCAACATGTTTAATACTTAGAAAATGATCCCATGAAAGCATGGCTTTTCTTCTTTAAGAAAAAGGTCTTTATATATTAGAAAAATATTTTAAATTTTCCTTTTCCTATTCCTTATCACTTATTAACCACTCCATGCAACCACTATTTTGGCTATATACAGGTATTAAAGATGCTTCATGGCTCTTGTTTTTTTAATTTTTTATCTTCTTTTTTTTTCTTTTTTTCTTTTTTTTGGTTGTTGTTTCAGATCATATACTTTTTATATAAAATTGTTCTAAAAAATGAAATAAAAAAAATGTACGTATTTTAAATTTTATTTCATCCAAAAATGTAGAAATATACAATCATAGAAGAAATGAAAGAAATGTATTAAGAATTTCAGAAAATGTTTCTTTCATCAATGTTGAAACAAAATTCAAAGAAGTCAAAAGTGTCAAACATGAAAAGCATGAAAAAAGCATAGTCATTCTCAGTGCCTCTGCATCAATTGTTGCTCCATATAAAGCTTTTTCATGCACCATCATACACTTCTTGTATTTGAAAAAAATGTAAAAAATATAATAATATGTTAATTTTTTTGTTTTTATAAAAAACGCTCCCCTTTTGTATGTGCGAAAAAAAGGTAAAATTACGACAGTGTACGGTTCAAAAGAATTTATATCAAATGTAAAAAACACCACACTTTTGTTTTTTGTTTTCCTTTATACAATTTATAGTTTGAGCATTTTATGTTTGAAAAAGGTAATGTGAACCCTTACAATTTGCTATATTATTTCGTGTGAATCGCTTTCCATGGTTCTTATATTTTTATCAAATTTATAATATTTAATTATAAAAGGAAGATGAAAAATAGTGTGAACTTTGATCGAATTTTCAATTATCTCGCCCTATACAAAATTTGTTTGGTCACCCAAACTTTTATCTCGAGTATTTTATTCCATTAATTTTAAAAAACCATTAAATAAACTATGCTTATTCAAAATATTGACCACAAACTTTGTACTTCTTAAGGAAAATCTAGAATAAGAAAAAACAAACCTTTCAACCTGACGACAACATCATACAACAACTAAAGCCGCAACTCGGCACTCATTTGAAAATATGTTTTGTATTAATTGTATTTGTTTGGGTGTTGTCTTGTGGTCATGGTTTTTTAAATTACTAATAGTTTTTGAATGGATATTGTGGTTTTTTAATTGTTAACAAATTTTTAATGAATATCAATATTATTTTCGTGGTTTTGGGATTTTAGGATTCATTTCTTATTTATATTTTAAATTTGATTTATAATTTTGATAAAAAATATTTTTCTTGATTTATATTTTCGATTAAAAAAAATTAATATTAAACAAAAAATTATATTAATTATTGATATAATTTTATTTGTATATATTTATCACATTAAAACTCAAATTATCAAAAATTTGTTTATAATATTTAACACCATACCATTATATAACATACAACCTTTAACTATCATATAAACATTATATTTTTCATGGACTTCCATAAAATTAAAATAAACAATTAAATAGTCTAAAAGTATTTTATAAATGACAGTACTTAAGCTGAGAACATAAATTATTTTATAATTGAAAATATATGATTGCATTGGTGAGTATTGATAGCATTATTAAGGTCTTAATAACATTTTTTTTCTCTCAATATTTGTTTTGGACAAACTTAGTCGGGTTGTATATTTTTATAGCATGGGATAAAATTTTATGTGAGTTGAGGATTAAAACAATATATTATTTTTTATTGTTTTCATGTTGAAATAAATAAATATCAAAAATATTAAATATATGATTAATTTAATCATTAAGTAGTTCAACTTACCAATAACATAATGTCTTTCATTGTTATGTGTCTTGGATCTATTAAAAGAATTAAATCAGAATTTCACTAACTTATAAGATGTCTCAGTGAGATATGAAGATTCAACTGTGGTGTGGTTAAACTAAAGATCACAACATATTCACATTAAAGTACATATGTTAAGATGAACTCCAATCGTGAATCTCTGTTAATCCAAAATAAATAAAACTGAACATGGTCTCTAATTACTTTGTCACATATTAATATAAAATGTGTATTTGTATATATAAAAGTTATACTCCAAATACTAGTTGTGTATTATTACTGATTTTTTTTTAGAATGATAATTAAAGAGTTTTGATTAGATCTCTCTAAAATCTATATAAATACTCAATAATGATTTATAAATTTTTAATATATTTTTTAATATCAAATTAATTAAAATGAATGTATATTTATAAAAAAATATTAGAATCAAATTCAACCAAATTACATTACCAACCTAATCCAACAATAAAAATAATTTAAAATTAAAATTAAAATAACAAAACAAAAAGAAAATCATAAAAATATTCATATATTTTTTACACGTATCTAATTCGTTGGAAGTTTTTTTTTCCCAAAGAACCAAGATAAAAAAAATAAAAATGATCCGCTGATAAGAAAAACCGATACCAGTCAAAATAAAAATATAAAATAATACATAAATAAAATTTTGAACCAATCAGATAGACAAATACTTAAAATCGTGATGATCAATGACTAATAAATGCTATGGAGCCATTTTTATGCATCTATATTATGAGAATGAAAAAATAAATAATCAATTTCGTAAATGTTCCCCTGACCTTATCATTAGTTTTGCCTCGAAATTGTGAAGCGAATATAAATTGTAGTACATTCTTTTCGCAACTTAGTATATGTCTCTATAAATATTTTATGTATATCTAAAACCGTTATGGTATGTAGGGTGGTCGACAAGGTTCCCATGCTAACGATAATAGAACATAATAGATTTAGACATACGCATCTGGGGGAGTTAGTAACCGTCGCAACAAGGAATCCGCAGGCTGTCATACCTGCAACATGCAGGATTTTGTATAAAAAGTACATGTCAATTTATGTGTTTCAATTGTTTCTATACTCGAGAGTGTGCGCTTTAAATTGAAAATTTTTCTCTTCTATTCATGTGCCATTGCTGGTTCAGAACAGAATAGATGGCATCAGATGATTGTAGTTCATTGTAGTGGCAAGGGTAAAACCAATGGAGGCGGCAGGCCTCTACCCAAACGAGGTCAAATCAAGGCAGCCATTGCTGCATCAGTAATTGATAAACATAGCAGAGTGCTCTCTGGCAGGAGAATGTCGATAGGGTCTCAATCAGAGTCCAGGAGATTATATTATCTTCCTTGAAGAAAAGTTAGCTGGATAATGCTTTCCCATTTTCGAATCTTGGTATGTTGTGTATCTATTTTGAATCACCCCTTACAGGCTTCTAAAGAGACATGGTTTTGAGATTGTAATGGCTTGTGCAGATTAATATCAGTTCATAACAAGAAAATATTCAGTTCATAAGCTTCTTGTAAAGTAGAGAGGAAAAAAAATGATGTTGTGTGTATGTGGAAGCTTTTGTTAGCGAGTGATTAGTTGAGGTGATAATCCCTTCTGAAAGAGCCCACTAACACCAAGGGGCTTAAAAAAAATTCGAAAAAATATTATTCATTTTTTTCGTGTACTGCCTGTACTACCAGCGGCGCGGCTTGTGTAATTTATATTTGTCTGCTACAAAGCATTTACGATCCTCAGCATTTGTAATATATATGTAAGCATTTATTTATTGTATCATTTGTTATATATATATATATATATATAGAGAGAGAGAGAGAGAGAGAGAGAGATAGAGAGAGAGAGAGAGAGGGGATGGGTGATTCTGGCAGATTTGTATTTCTGTTTTTTAATTTTGTCTCAGCGATTTTTGCATCGACATCTTCAATTTTTTAATTTTCTTACCAAAATATAAAAATTAAAATAAAATAAAATTTGGCGGTAGCATCATGCATCATAATTTCACCATCACGATTCATGTGTAAACTGTGCCGAATATGTTGTAGATGATACTTGCTACGTCATGATATGTTGCAGATGACATAAGTTGTGTCAAAATATGTTTTTAATAGTTGTGATATAATGGTCCGACACAGTGTTAAAGAAAAGTGATTTAAATTTCAAATTCCACCATTATTCTTCACTATGAGATAAGGTAGAATCAGTTATGTCGTACTCGGTTCATGACAGAGCTGCATCAACGCGCAAGCAGTACATTGAGATTTATTACCCATCAAGGTGCATGGTCTTCATCAGGTAGCTGCAAAACTAGAGGTAATGCCATGCATAGACCTTCTCAGGAGATTTGTTTTTCAATGACACTTTTTCTAGTGATTGTTTATATATTAGGAAAAATAAGAAAGTGGTTGCGTACATTTCAGGTAGGACTTTTGAGAGGTATCTTATGTTACCTTGCCCTGAAATAACTTATAATTAAAACTCAGCTAATGTTTGTCTTGAACAAAAAACATTAGAAGGGAAAGTAAAAGAGTGGTTTGTCGAGGGCCATTAATTGAATCTCAAAGGGGGCATTACATGCAATTGCATCATAAAATTTAGGCCCGGGTTTAGGATAAAAATGGTTCTATTGAATAGACTTTATAGATTTTTGAGTGTTACATATATTCAAGCTGAATGAGTTTTGTTCTTGGACATTTTGTTGACCTCTGATCAATTGGTTGCATTGTGAGAAATTATATGTGCCATACTGAAGTCTCAAATGTTCTATCTAGACCAAAGGCCATCAAATGGTAGTTTTTACATGATGTCCTATTTGTTTGATGATGTTATGGGAATTGTTTACAAAAGTAATTGTGAGTTGTGGCAACCCTGAAAGAATATGTGGCTAACAGTATTGGTGAAGATCTTTATTTTATGTTTGTTCACAAATATTTATATGAAATTGAAAGAATATGCAATGAAGTTTACCCTCAAATATATCATGGAATTCATACAAAGGATATGTCCACATTGTTCGAGAACATTTTGAAGACACTTTATAAATGGGGAGATTAGTAGTTATATGTAGGTGTTATTGTCATTTGGATTGAAACGACAATGGCTTCTCCCTTATTGCTACCACACCATGTTCTAGATAAGATTGTTGAGCAAGAAATAGTTTTTAATGTTTATAACATTATTGACAAGGAACTATGTCAGAGGCATCTAGCTTATTATTTAAGACTCCCATGAGTATCGGCCAAATGTAGTATGTGGTTAGATCACATTTCAACCAGATTAGCAAAATTAATGTGAATCAAAATCTAAACTTGGGATCATTCAGAGAATGAGATACGAGGAAGAGGGTTAGAGGATAGCTTCAACAACTTAAGGAGAAGAAGAAGAAAGTGCATGTTTCTTATGGGCATGAGGAGTATAACCATGATTTCATCTTCTGAAATACCCATGATGATTCAGTAAGTGGTATGGAAGAATATGAAGGATAAGTCGATGTCCGTTGTTTAGGCTTAAACATTACATTATAACTCTTATCACACTGAGGAAGAATATAAGAGGTCATGGAATCACTAATGGACTCCATCCCAGCCTCATGTCTCTCAGCAACTTCATTAGCCTACTTCTCTACAAGAGGTTATAGATTAGTAACTAATTGTCTTTAGTGTTTAAAAGGTATCTAATCCTTAGCTCAGAAAAAATATTTTGAGGGGTCTTTTGAGTCCTCTGGTCTGTTCCTCAATAATAGCTCCTGACACCTAAATTTTGGGCACATCAAATTCAACAGATAGGCTAGCATCTTCTCCAGATAATGAAAGGAAGAGCAGTTTTTGATGACTCCTTTGCCCATTTCAACAATTATGACCTAAGTAAATCTTCTAGATTTATAACAAGTTTCTTTCTCTTCCATTCTAATTTTTCCCAAGTCTCCCCCATCTCTTAGGTCTATCCCTTCATCACCTACATCCATTGATGTTGGTACCTTTACTTAATGTACCTATACCATTTCATGTCTAAACACCTTTCAACCCTCCTCTATAATAGTTCTTACCTTGCCTTCAATACCATCTATTGTGATGCCTCCCACCACTATTATTCCTTTAGTTGTGTCACTTTTCACTCCACCTTCCTCTCCCCCCATCTTCACTTACCAAAGGAAATCCAATGATTTTCCTACTCCTATTGAGAGTAATTCATTAAAAGAAATAACATTTATTTGGTCTATCTACTATTGAGTCTCTTGAGAGAGAAAATTTTGAAGAAGCTGAGAAATAAAATAAAAGACAAACATAAGCAGAGTGTCTTGTAGAAGAAGAAATAAATCCGGTATTATTTATTAATTACCTAAATGATAAAGATGAAGACCAAGATTCTAAGAAAGTAAAAGAAGCAGAGAAAGGAAATATTGAAGAGACTCACCCAAATGATTATGATACAGTGTTGGAGAAACCCAAATTCTTGAGTCTAGGATAGTAATAAGTCCTAACAGAACAACCAATCTAAAGGATTTATATGGTAGTCTCTTCTATTGTATTTTCATCTATCAATGTTTAAATCCCATTTATAAGTCTTTATTTTGTTATTCTCAAGGTTTTGTATTTATTCCTATCAAGGATACATATATTCCTTCCCCTCAATCAATAGACACCCTAAAGAAGAATGTCCATTTTGAATACTAGATAACTTTTTATTAAAAAAAATTGTAGATCCCATAAATTTTAATAATAAAATTAACTCAAATAGGATTGGCCATTTCATGTGCCTAATCAGTAAATTTATCCACAATGATAATGGAGAGAATCCCTAGTTTGGTCAGGTATATCATTGAAGTCATGTTAAGGAGAGAGTCATCTCTAAGGGAGAGAAATATCCAATAGCCTCTCTTATTTCCCACTTTTATTAATACTTCGATAGTGACTCCATTAATTACACCTCATCATATTAGTCATCCACCTTCTTCATCTCAAGACCCAATTCTATTTGAATAAACAAAGATTCTCATAGTTTTACAATAGGTAAAAGAGATGCATGAAGCTAAGGATGAAAGGCAAAATCTAATTATAAATAAATTGTCCATAGTCTCCACTAGGTTTGATAAGAAGAGTGGGATAATTCATAGGGTGAGGAATAATAAGGTGATGCAATTTAGTATAGGCAAGGAGGTGGACTTTGAGCAAAGAAAATATTTTTTCTTGTAAAAAAATTAAAGAAAAACCCAACAAACCCTATAGAATATATTAATAACTTCAATGATTTCATTGATTTCATAAGGGAAACCTTCAAGGAATTGCACTAGGGTACTCATGAGACATTAAAAGGTCGCAAACAAATACAAATCATCCAGGCCTTTGAGGAAATTATTACTGATGTAAAAAGTGTAGCTAATAAGCTATATGATATTTTGTATAGTATATGGGCCTCTAGAGTAGATGTACAACCTAACTATGTAAACATCATCAAGTTGTGGCACGGAAAAAATGGAAAATAGGTTGAATATAATAATTTTTTGTTTAATAAATAGTTATTTTAACCATTTGAATTTAATGTCTGGTATGGATGAGACCTTGTTCTTGAATTATGTGATTGCTAAAAGAGATACCTCTCTCAATTGACATAATTAGATGAAGGTAATGTTGGGAGTCTTTACTAGATATGAGAGTGAGGCCTTGGAAAATTTAACAAATATGAGGGTCACTCAAGTTATTAATCCTACTAGAAAGTTGGTCAATAGATTTAATTTTTAGATTTGCCTCATGTAGTAGCAGATAGTTTTAAGCATGAGGTGGAATAAATTATCTATATAACTAATGAGGAGGTTTTACTACTAGTGAGTTTTGTCGAGAATAAAGTAAGGATGAATCCTTATATTTGGATTTAAGATCCTTGAGGAAGAGAAAGGTAAGCTAATGGGTGAGGCACATACAAATGGTAAGCCTCTTGCTCAGTTTTGATATTGTAAACAAATAATATGAGGTAGGGTCACATTATTGGAGTAACTTAGACAAAAGAGAATGTTTCATATTTAATTTGAGTTACTCAACAAGCTTTAAGTGTTAATGAAATAGTTTAGAACTCTCAATATTCTAAGTTTACAATATTTCAAACTCTGATAGGTCCCATGTTCAATTCACTTGTAGTTACTATTATGACTACTTTAGTTTCTTCTTCAACTCCTCCAATTAGAGGTGTGACATCAACATCATGATTTAAAATAATTATATATGCGAATATTTATTTAAGGTATAATTATAATTCTTAATCTATTTATTGTGCATACATATTGTATTTGAGATGGAGAATCTATCTTTAGATACATCCATTTTGCACACATTGTTTACATGATCTTGACCATGTTGTTCTATTTTTGGACATGTAATTTTAAGTGAAGATTCAATATATGAGGCCTTCCCATCCAATGCTTATAAATATATGTAACCTCCTAGTCTCAAAGAGAAGAAAAATTTAGTTTTTTAGACTAATAAGAAATTTGAAAGAGTTCTACTTGAGTTTACCTTTATGTGCCAATTTTGATTCTTCTCTTGTTATATGGATTACATGGGAGATTCCATTATTCTAGTAACTTATAGCTTAAATTTTTTTGAGTTGTATATTTTAAATATAGTCATTAATTTTAAGCTATAGTTAATTTGAATAAATTTTGCATAATAATCATTATTCTTCTTGAAGATGTGTAATAGTAGTCTAATAATTAGGCAACCTTTGACTTTGCATATTTGAGTATACTATGTTCTTTGTCCTTTGACTCTTCACTATATTTTATTATTCGTGTGATATATCAACTTTCAATAAATATTGGTTTAGATTACATTCCTACCTAAGTTTAAGTGCTAATTTTGAAGGTTTTTATACTAGACTATCCATAGGACCTTTTTTTGTCCTACTCTTTCATCATTTTATGTGTTTTTTTGAGATCCTACCACCTTAGTTAGAATAATCATCTTGATGCCCAATATAAGTAGATATAGGTTCATTCATAACCCATACATTCATGGTAAATGATCTATATCTCTCACCATTATTGTGCAATCAGGGTTTTATAAAACTAAATACCCTACAACATGTGTGTTTAAGTGATTTACTTCAAATATATTTAAATTTTAGAGTCTACCTCGTAAAATGATATGGGGGTGTATGTAAAACACACATAAACAAAATATATCTTTATAAGCTTCATTATACCTTTTAAGAGTTGACATATAAGGTCTATGAATTTTTAATGCATCACCTCTTATTTTTTAGTTTATTTTATCTACCTTTTCTCAGATGAAGAGATTATTTTAGTTGTAGGTAGTTTCATTCCATGTATGTCAAGTATAAATGGAACTTTTAACCCTGATGCACTAAGATTTTAGGTGAATTTAGCCCATCTATAAAGGTTTAAATCAAATATCCTTAGGTCCCACACTTTGGACATAATCCCATTGTGCCTATAAATCAAATTTGTGTTTTTAAGTGCACATTTTGAGAGATAAGAGTATCTCCTATGAGATACCTCAAATGGTGCTATCAGACATTCAAGGAGATGTTGAAGCTATTTCTTAGAATATACCTTCAACATATAAATGAGTGAAACTTTCCTTCATGTTGAAGGCACTAATGGGTGATAACTTGAAATGCCTTATAACACCTTCAAAGTATCCCTTAGGAGATACCTTTCAAACATGCATAAGATTGGATTTCTACTTCAAGGTATTATCTATAACATACCTCCAATTTACCCATGAAGTATTATAAGGTGCTTAAATCCATATCCTAGGAGATAAATAGAAGAGTGTTATCATACATTGAAGGGGATGTTGAAGGTATCTACAAATAGATACCTTCAACATGCACATTATTGAAATTTTATTTCACTTTGAAAGCACTACCATGTGATAACTTGAAAGTCCTTATAATACATTCAATATATCTCATAGGAGATACCTTTAAAACATGCACTAGATTGGGTTTATCCTTCAAGGTATCTCCTAGGAGATACATTTAATTTATCCATGAAGGTACTAAAAGGACCTTGAAGGAATATCTTAGTATATAGATCAAAGGGAGTTGACATACATTCAAGGGGATGTTAAAGGTATCTCTTAGAAAATATCTACAACATGCACATAAGTGGAATTTTATTTCATCTTTAAGGAACTATTAGGTGATAAATTGAAGGGTCTTGTAATAAATTCAAGGTATCTCTTAGGAGATACCTTTCAAACATACATAAACGTGGATTTATTCTTCAAGGTATCTCCTACAAGATACCTTAAAGTTATTGATAGAGGTATTAGAAAGCCGTTGAATCCATATATTAGGAGATACCTTGGAGAGTATTGTCATACATTAAAGGGTATATTGAAGGTATCTCCTAGGATATACCTTCAACATACACATGAGTGGAATTTTCCTTCACCTTGAAAGCACTATTGGGTGATAACTTTAAAGGCCTTGTATTACCTTCAAGGTATCTCTAACGAGATACCTTTCAAACATACACCAAATTATATTTCTCCTTCAAGGTATCTCCTAGGAGATACCTTCAAGTTACCCATAAAGATAATACAAGGCCTTTGAAGGAATATTGTAGGAGATACATTGAAGGACATTGTCATACATTCAAGGTACATTGAAAGCATCTCCTTGGAATTACCTTCAGTATGCACTTGAGTATATTTTTTCTTTGCCTTGAAGGAACTACTAGGTGATACCTTTAAAGGTCTTCTAATATATTAAAGGGTACCTCCAAGTTATCTCCTTGGAGATACATTGAGTGACCTTGTACATTTAGACTATGTACTTATTTCATTGGACTAACCATACCAATGATGAATTTGAGTATTTATGACTTGAACTTGTAGGTGAATGGTATAACTAAGTTGCACCTAAACATTGAGCAAGCTCTAGAAACTAACATTAAAAAAATTCATTTGTATTATGGTTATGAAAAATTGACAACATTTCATTACCACCTTATTACTATGTTGATGTAAATTAGGTAGGATTTCATATTTTTTAATAAACTAAGGGTCAACCCTAAGATGTTTATAAACTTATCGTCAACACTATAGTATTGTGAGATAATTTAGAGAGTAGTGTCTCTTGCTATTATTATTTTTATATAATAATTCTACATAATCTCACTCTATTACTTCCTTTTGTTATAATATCACCATAATAATTATTGACATCCCTAAAAAATTAAACTAGACTTTAACTATAATATTATATCATTTTATTAAATGTTAAAACTATCTATTCATGATAAGAAACAATAATGAGATATAGTTGAAATGAAAGGAGAAATGGATATTTTCATAATCTAAATCTATCCATATATTGGAATTTTATAAATGTGGGAACATTATCAATAAGATGTAAGGTCTATCATCAAAAGGCATTTCCTATTTGAAGTAGATGAATGTGACTGGTTGATCCATACCAACTGATCCCATTATTATTTCAATCAATAGGTCTAATCAAGGGACTTTATGCACTCTGCATCATTGAGATCTAAAGAGAAATTTTAATTCAATTAACACACTGTGATGATAAATTTATACAACCTAGTAAACATGGTGACCATGGCTTCAAATAAATTAGTTATTTAGATTATGGACATGTCATAAAATAAAACAATCACTTTAGATAACTCTGACCTTAATAACATTAAATCTGAAAAATTTATGGCTCTAATTTATTTTATACTACTTTACCAGCCTACAACATATGTTTAGAAATGGATAATTTCATTTAATTAGAATCACTCATCAAATGGATACATAAATTTTCAAATCATAGTTATTAAAGTAAGGCTTCACTCATAAGAATTGGTTGTTATGGGGGATTAATGCAAATGTATCATTGGGGCCTAGTTAACACCTTATTAGAAATGGATTATTCTTAAAGAATGATCAATGAATAAATATGCATCAAGGATACAAGGATTTGATCAAACCTCAAGACCTTGTTAGACTTACTTCTTTATCAAAATTGTTAAAATTCAATCTAATGATCTCTAAGAGATTTAACTTCTCAATAAGTTATAATAGATTACTAGCTTAGGCTTGCTTGGAACTAATATGGAGTATGTGCATACATAGTCAACTTGGAAGGGCAACTTCAATTTTTTAATTTCAATTTATCTATAGAAAACCATAATAACTTATCTATGGCTTTGAGATAATTTGATTTTTTGTGAGGTTTTTAGTTGGTCCTTTTTGTTGGTCTAGGTGATTACCTATAATATTCAAATTTGAAACTATTAAAATAATCTTGTTTCATACAAAATGATGGAATGAGATATCTATCCTTTCATATGAACCTAAATTTTCTTGCTTCATCACTAACATTGTTAATTTCATCTAACTTCATCTAACTTGTCTTACTAATCCTCCTAGTCATTTAACCCTATATTCACTCTTCATATTGATACACCAACCTTATATCATCCCATAAATCAATTAATTCTTGTAATCATGTATTTTTTGTCAACTAACCCCACTTATCCATTGTATTATGAATTTTTAATTCATAACCCACCTATTTATCCACTCCTAGGTTTTCCTACAATCCTACTACTTATTACTCACCTTACCCATTGTCTAATAAAAATATAATCCTCACTAACCAATAATTAAGTCTAAATTTATCCAACTTTATAAAATTCCTCCAACTTATATCGCCTCTTGAGAATCCTCTAAATCTAGAGAATTATTTATAATTTTAAATTCCCTTTCATTCTCTCCTCTATAATTATCCAAAGAATATTTAATTCCTTGAATAATTATAAACCATTGATCTTCCTACACCCAAATTTGAATTATAGGCATTGATTTTGCCTCCTCCCTCTTTATAAATAACCAACCCATCCTCCCTATAAAGACCAATGAGTAAATTCTTGAACTTTCATGTCAATCTTATGTTCCAATTCATGAATCATTCACTATTATACTAATTAAAATATTATCAATCCCATCCTATGATATCAAAAATATGAGTCTTTGGTAAGAATCCTCCATCTCTAATTATTGTATTTTTCGTTTGAATCTTGATTTGGAACATTTGACTTTAGATCATAATGTTATTTTAAATGGTTATGTTATTGCATTTTGATGTAATGGTTTCTAATGTTAATGGTAGATTAGTATTTTGAGTAATTTTTATGTAATTTACATATCATAAATCTATTTACCAAAATATTGATCTCACAATTATTCAACTCTCTCTTTATGATCTTATGAGGTCTAAAATTTTGATGGGTTTTAAATTGAATCTGAAAATTAAGATAACTTGACACCTCAATAAGATCTACAAGAGAACGTATACACAATAATAGATGTATTGATAACTACCTTATTTTATTGAAACACCTATTTATTCATTAAATCTCTTATACACTTTGCGTAACCCTATATTTTGTCATAAGACTACACATAGGTTTATTGGTCTTGAGAGACATTATTAATTCTATATTTACTTCAATAAAGGACTTAAACACTATCCCTTAATGCTATTTCAATATATAATAAATATACACCAATCTTTTTTAATAGTTTCTAGTAAAAATTTGTTTTAAGGTCTTTTAAACTCTTCTGGGTTTGTATATGGTTAATTTTTCCCTGACAATGACAAAAATTTGATTTTGAGATCCTAAGAGATTTTTGAATACTCCTCAAATATGTGTCAAAGGTGAAAAGGGTGTTTATATCTTCATACAAATTTTTAAGTCCAAAATAACATGTAAATACAATCAATTATCTTCTTTTTGATCCTCTCCATTAATATATAGAGATTGGTTTGTACATAGTTATTAATATATGCTCTACACTAACTAACTAACTAACCTATACACTAATATCTAAACCATGAAAGAAGGCATTTATTATTTTATATGACCTATTAAGAATATTGACACAAACAAATTGAAATATTTATAGTGATGATCTTACATCACAAAACTATTAAAATAATCTCTTTTCAACCTATTTATACATAATAGACCATACAATAAAACCTAGCCCAAAGTCATTTTGTAACTAGTACTGAAGGGTATGGTTGTTATTATATTGAATGGGTTTGTGGGTTTATTATAAATTTATGTTTCATATGATAAAATAAGGATTGATGTCATGGAATGACATGGTATGGTTTTATCAAGAGGGAGCCATTGAAA
Organism: Torreya grandis; assembly: GCA_037957365.1. Classification (NCBI taxonomy): domain Eukaryota; kingdom Viridiplantae; phylum Streptophyta; class Pinopsida; order Cupressales; family Taxaceae; genus Torreya; species Torreya grandis. The sequence goes on from JARHVA010000452.1 coordinate 5,295,361, forward strand.
CACTCTCATATCACAACACTTATTTACTGAAATTATTTACTTATAGTTATTAAAAAATATCTACATTTCCATCACATTTATCATTTGGGTCCCAATTGGTTTTACACACACAAGGAAATAAATAATAATCAATATCAATAACTATTAAACAATCCTAATCTTTACCATTTCATTATATCATCCATTTCATAACATTAATCTAGGTCTATCTAAATCTCAGTGATTTCATAATATAAAGTGATAAAAAATGAATAAAAGGTCCATGCCAAGATTTAAAAAAAAACATGCATTTAATATAAAATAAAAAATTATACTAAGTACATTATATACCTTAAAAAATAGATATGTAGAAATGACAGTGAAAAATGGGGTTAATGCTTCCACCACTAACACCACAGTAATCCTTACAATCCATACAATAATATTTTTCTTCTTATAATGGGAGAGAAAATAAAAGAAAGATAAAATAATGGCAAGATTAAAGAGCTAAGCTTAACCCTAAATTCAAAATGAATAATAATTTTTAAGTATAATATATGTAAATTTATATTATATAATATATAATATTTTAATATTATATTACATTATTTAGTATATATTCCATACACATATATAGGTTGATATGAGTAAACCTCTTTCATGGTGATATGATGCGAATGCATATTATGATTTACAATATGGCCATAATCATTCAGATAATATATTCTTTTCTTTGAAATATAACCTTCAGGAATAATTTGAGTCCCAATAAATTACACTTAATGGGTCTCACACCATGGGTTTTGGATCACATCTAGGGGATTATCAGAATTAGAAAATTTTCAATAATCTACTACAAGACCATACAATTAAAATTATATAATTTCAAATATAGAAATAGAAGTAAAATGACCATCATGAAAATTTGAAACTGATGGTAATGATTTATAAATAATAGGCTCTTTCATAATTAATGGAATTTTATCCACATTTTTTAAAGATTTAACATTAAGAGTATCTTTAAGAGAAATAAGTGGTGGTAGTATATTGGAGAATCTGTCATCACTAAGAATAATATGAATACATATAATATATGTTATCTTTGCAACATATATGTCCACTTCAAATTTTTATCTAATTTCTAAACTCAAAATTTCTCTTGATCACTTCTTATTTTTTGTGTCATTGCAACAAAAGCAATTTCTCCATTGTAATCACCAACACAAAACCTAATAAGCTAAAGTTAAGATCATTATCCAATGAATATAGATGCCCCCTGATTGAAACCAAGGGAGTTATAATTTTGATATAGAATTTATGATAAGAGGTTATCTCTTTACACGAAGATTGCAAGCCATTGTAGACTAAAACATTACATGGTGATTTAGATACCAATATGTCTCCACCCATAATTAATTTAGATCAACTTATTTTGACATTGTCATGATTTTGGAGTAACTAGGTTTAACTGTCGATTTACACTCTTTACATAAACCTTCTTAGCAGTATATATAGATACATACATGATATATAGTATCTATGCCTATCAATATATGTATGTGTATTTATATAATATTGGTTATTATATAAATATTGAATAATATATATCATAATATTTTTATATATTAAACATTAATTGTATAATATATGTTAATATCATTTATAAATCATTATTATATATTATATATTTCAGTATGATATATTTAAATCTATATAATATAATATATAATGTTATAATATTATATTACATAATTTAATAAATATTCCCTACACCTAAAGAGGTTGATATGATTAATCCTCTTCCATAGGGATATGATAACATGCATATTGTGATTTAGAATAGGTCCATAGGCATTCTATCAATAGATGTTTTTCCTTGAGATCCAAAAAATTAGACTTGATAGATCTCATACAATAGGTTTTGGATCACATCCAAGGGATCATTGGAATAATAAAATGTTTAATAATCCACTACATAACAATATAATGAAAATTATAGAAGCTCAAACATAGAAAAAAAAGTAAAATTATCATCATGGAGCTTAGGAACCAAAGGTAATGATTTATAAATAATAGGATCTTGCATAATATGTGGAGTTTCATCCATATTTTTTTTAAATGTAACATTAATAGTATCTTTAGGAGAAACAAGTGGTGGCATGATCCAAAACTTGAAAGCTTTGGTTGAAAGATAATTCAAGAAACAAGAACAAAATAATTCAAATAATGCTATCTCTGAGAAGAGATGTTTTATTGATCAAATTTGTAGACCCAAATATATGCTTATCTCTGAGAAGAGATGTCTACTTTCCATTTTGGGTTACACCTTCATTTATACATTTTTTAAAGGTGTGGGGAGGATGTATAATTTAACCAATCTCGAGGGAGATGAATCGGTTCAACTTCCATGATTTACAACAATACAAAATTTGAGGAATTACTATTTTTAGAAACATACTATTTTTAGACTACACTACTAAAATTGAAATTTGGGACACTTCTATTGGGTTATAGGGGCTCAAAATTGATTGAGTAGAGCTCATGCCATCTCACAACATTCCCCACATTATTAACTTTCCAATGGTTCGAACGGTGAGTCAATTAGAGCTACAATGCAAAAGTTATGGCTCTCGAAAGTTTCATCATCAATTGGGGTGGACCCATCACCCGAATCGTCATCTGAATTGTTGCTCGGATCATGGTATTATACTTGAGAATGCATCATCACTATGCATAGTAGGCATACATGGAATAGATGGTGTCTTTGCAACATATATGTCCACTTCAAATTGTTATCCAACTTCTAAATCTGAAATTCCTCTTAGTCACTTATAATTTTTTAGTACCATTGTAACAAAAGTAATTTCTCCATTTAAATCACCAAGACAAAACTTGATCATCCATAATTGGGATCCTTATCTAGAAAATATAGATGCCCCCTAATTGAAACTAAGAGAGTTTCAATTTTGACATAGAGATTTTGCTAAGAGGCTATCTCTTTACATGAAGTATGCAAGCCATCCTAGACTAAAGCATTGCATAGTGATTCAGACCCAGATAAGACTATAACCATAATTACTATAAATGAACATATTTTTACATTGTTATAGATTTGTGTTAACTATTTTTTACTATTAATTTATACTATTTTGCTTTGTATAACCCCTCTTACTAATACACACACACACACACACACACACACACACACACACACACACACACACACGCACGCACGCACGCACGCACGCACGCACACGCACACACACACACACACACACACACACACACACACATGTATATATAACATTAGATATTATATAAATATTGTATAATATATATCAGAATATTTTTATATATTAAAAACTAATTATATAATATACATGTTAATATAGTTAAAAATAATAATATATTTATATATTTCTGTATAAGATATTTAAATTTATATTATATAATATATAATACTATAATATAATATTACATTATTTAGTACATATTCCTTATACTTATAGAAGTTAATATGAATAGACATCTTCCATGGGGATATGATGAGAATGCATATTGTGATTTTAAAACAAGGCAATAGGCATTCCACTAACATATACTTTTATTTGAGATATAAGCTTCAGGACATATATGTGTCCCAATAAATTACACTTGATGAGTCTCATAACACGGGTTTTAGATCACACATAGGGGATCATCATAATTTAAAAATATTCAATAATACACTATAAGACCATGAAATGAAATTTAAAGAAGTTAAAATATAAAAATAAAAGTGATATTATTTTCATGTAACTCTAAAACCGATGGTAATGATTTAGAAATAATATTCTCTTGAATAATAAGTGGGTTTTCATCCATAGCTTTTCAAGATGTAACATTAATAGTATCTTTAAGAGAAACAAGTGGTGGTGGTATACTTGAAAATGTATCATCACTAGGCATAGTAGGCATACATGGATTAGATGGTGCCTTTGAAACATATATGTCGTCTTCACAATTTTATCTAATTTTTAAATCCAAAATTCTTCTTAGTTGATTCTAACTTTTTTATTGCCATGAAATAATGAAGATAAAACTTGATCTTCCAAACTTGATCTCCTTATCTAGTGAATACATATTCCCCCTCATCAAAACCAAGGGAATTCTAGTTTGGATGAAGTGATTGTGCTAACAGACTATTTCTTTACATGAACAAATGCAAGCCATCATAGACTAAAGCATTGCATAGTTATTCAAATATTGATAAGACTACACCTATAATTAATTTAGATGAACTTATTTTTGCATTATCATGGGTTTGTTATAACTACGCTTGACTATCAATTTACACTCTTTCACTATACATAAAACCTCTTACCAAAATATACATACATGTATAAATGATGCATATGTATGTATATGTGTATATATAATATTCATTATTATATAAATATTATATGATATATATCATAATATTTTTATATATTAAATATTAATTATATAATATACATGTTAATATAGTTTACAAATTAATGTTATATATTATATATTTTAGTATAATATATTTAAATTTATAATATATAATATATAATGTAATATTACTATAATAACTTATTTAGTATATATTCCCTACACCTAAATAGGTTGATATGAGTAAACTTCTTCCATAGGGATAT
>JARHVA010000452.1:5310000-5322500 GCA_037957365.1 Torreya grandis
ACACACACACACACACACACACACACACACACACACACACACACACACACACACACACACACACATGTGTATGTATGTATGATATATACAATACAATAGTTATATAATAACTAATACTATGTGTGTGTGTGTGTGTGTGTGTGTGTGTGTGTGTGTGTGTGTCTATATATATATATATATATATATATATATATATATTATAGTTTATAGATAAATATTATATATTATATATTATATATTTCAATATAATATATTTATATTATATAATATATAATATTATATAATATATTATATTATATTATTTAGTATATATTCTCTACACCTCTATAGACACACACACATAAGGCTTTATTTTCCTTGATCTTATTTTTCTCCCTTCAAGCTTCCCTTACCTTTCTAGCAGCATTTGCTTAGGTTTGGAAGGTAGAAGAAGAGGTAATGTGCCCACTTACAAAAAGATGTCCCTATGGCAAACCATATTAAATATATATATATATATATATATATATATATATATATATATATATATTATAGTTTATAGATAAATATTATATATTATATATTATATATTTCAATATAATATATTTATATTATATAATATATAATATTATATAATATATTATATTATATTATTTAGTATATATTCTCTACACCTCTAGAGGTTGATATGAGTGTACATCGTAAACAGGGATCTGCTGAAAATGTATATTGTGATTTGCATTAAAGCCATAGACATTCCAATAACAAATACTTTTCCTTGAGATTTAAACTTTAGGACACATATGAGTTGCAACAAATTACACTTGATGGGTCTCCTACCATGGACATTGGATCACATCTAGGGGATCATTGGAATTTAAAAAATGTTTAGTAATATATTAAGACATCGTACAATGAAAATTACATAATTTCAAATATAGAAATAGAAAAAATATCATCATAGAACCTTGGAACCAATGGTAATGATTTATAAATAATAGGATCTCGCATAATAAGTGGATTTTCAACCACATTTTTTGAGGATGTAACATTAATAGTATATTTAGGAGAAAAAAATGGTGGTATACTTGAGAATGCATCATCACTAAGCATAGTAGGAATACATGGAATGGATGGTGTCTTTGTAACATATATGTCCACTTTAAAAAATTATCAACTTTCGACAACTTAAATTCCTTTACTTTGTTTTTAATTTTTTAGTGCCATTATAGAAAAATCAATTCATCCATTGTAATCACGAAGACAAACCTTGATTAATAATAGGTTACATCCTTATGTAATGAATACATATGCTACTTGATCAAAATGAACCTAATTATAGTTTTGATGTAGACATTGTGTTCAAAGGCTATCTCTTTACATGAATAATGCAAGGCATCATAGACTAAAGCATTTCATGGTGATTCAAATGTGATAAATTTTTGCCGTTGATTACTTTAGATTAACTTATTTTGACATTGTCATGGGTTTGGAGTAACTAGATTTTACTATCAATTTACACTCTTTGGCTTTACATAAGCCCTCTTACCAATATATAGATACACACATGATACATACATAAATATATGTATGTATGTATGTGTATATATAATATTAGTTATTATATAAATATTGTATAATATATATCATAATATTTTTATATATTAAACATTATTTATATAATATAAGTGGTGATATATATATATATATATATATATATGAGTGTAACATATTTAAATTTATATTATATAATAATATTAGATTACATTATATAATATATATTTCATACACTTATATAGGTTGATATGAGTATATCTCTCCCATGAGGATATTATGAGAATGCATATTGTGATTTACAATAGGTCCATATTTATTCCATTAACAAATTTATTTGCCAAGATATAAGCTTCAGGACTTACGTGAGTCCCAACAAATTATACTTGATGGGTTTCTTATAATGGGTTTTGGATCACATCAATTATATTGTCATAATTATAAATTGCTCAATAATCTACTACAAGACCATACAATGAAAATTATATAATTTTAAATATATAAATAAAATTAAAATCATCATGATAGAACTTTGGAATTGATGGTAATGATTTAAAAATTGTAGACTCTTGCATAAAAATTGGAGTTTCATCTAGATGTTTTGGACATGTAAAATTAAAAGTATCTTTAGGAGAACCAAGTGGTTGTGGTATACTTTAAAATGCATCATCATTAGGCATAGTAGGCATATATAAAATATATGGTGTATTTACGACATACATGTCCACTTAAAATTTATAACCAATTTATAAACACAAAATTATTATTTATTGATTCTATTTTTTAGTTCCATTGTAACAAAAACAATTTCTCCATTGCAATCACCAAGATAAAACTCGATCAACCATAGCTGAGCTCCTTTTCCAATGAATATTGATGCCCCCTAATCGAAACCAAAAGAATTATAATTTTGACATAGAGATTGTGTTAAGAGGCTATCTATTTACATGAAGAATGCAAACCATCATAGAATAAAGGATTGCATTTTGATTTAGATCTCGATAGGTCTATGTCCACAATTAATTTAGATGAATTTAATTTAACATTGTCATGGTTTTGGAGTAACTAGGTTTAGCTGTTGATTTACACTCTTTCACTTTAGATAACCCTTCTTACCAATAAATACATACATAAACATATGTATTAGTTATTATATAATATTCTATAATAAATATTATAATTTTTTAAATATTAAACATTAACTATATAATATATAATATTATAATATTTTATTACATTATTTAATATATATTTTTAGTATATATTTTTGAAAAATATTATATATTTTAATAAAAAATATAAATAACATTTTATATTATATATATCACACTTGCCTTCGTTTGGACTTGACCACTTCCAAGGTGAATTTGTATTCAATTAAAATTGGCAGGAGTCCCCAACAAATTTGAAATTAAAATTTACTTTGTAAAATAGGGTGAATAACATTTTAACACATTATTAATAGGAACAATAATCATTGAACATGTCTGAGTAGATACATATTTTGAAATTTTTTAATATACATTGTAGAGCACTGATAGATTTTTAAAAAAAAGTAGGTTGTAAAGTAGCTGAAGAGGTGACCATATTTGTTACTATCATTTTTGAAGATCATTATATTTAGGTATTTAATCTTAATAGTATTTAATATATATTTTTACTCTATTTAAAATGTTTGATTTGTTTGTGTTGGCTTTGCCCTTTTATTCATTATTTTGCCCTTTATATTATGAAATCATTGAGATTCAGATAATCTACTTGGATTTTTGTTATGAAATGGTTGAGATAATGGAATGACATAGATTAGGTTGCTTAACACTTACTAATATTGATTATTATTTATTTATTTGTGTTTGAAAAATTAATAGGGACCCAAATGACTAATGTTAGGGTAAGGCTAATATTTTTTAATAATTGTAATAAAATAATCTTAGAAACTAATATATTTAATAGTTTTAGATCTAAAAAATTATAAATAATCCTTTAGACCAACCAAAAGCACCAGATTATAACATCATAAGGACCCATTAATGTCTAAATACAATTTTTGATTGGAATGATCTACCCAAGCTATTAATATGGAGAAACACAAACTTTATAGTACCTTGAATTGCTATGCATATTTGACTAAAAATAAAATGACCAAAAGCAAGATTATTTTGTATGGTATGTTGTATGGAATGAGGTTGAAACAAATTTATTTTATGATCTTTTTATTGAACAAGGTTAATATGCTAGTTTCATATCTAAAAAATTATAGATTATCAACTAGGATAACCAAAATGACTAGTTGGAAACCTCACAAGAGCTCAAATTATCACAAAATCATAGTTAAGTTAATACAATTTTCTTTAGATAAGTTAAAAATAAGTAAAATGATATTATCAAGTTAGCCAATAAAATCCTAAGAAAGAATAATCAAATATATTTTTATCAAGTTAGCCAATATAGTTGTAAGCACATTGAAAATATCAAGATATCCAACACAATGTGAAAAAATACATAACAATATTGTGATATCCAATGCAATTCTTAGATAAATAGATAAATGTATCGGGTTGGATAATACAATTAGAATCTAGAATTTATGATGGTTTAAAACATTTGAAATAGATTAATTATACAAATTATTTATTACATAGAATAATGTCGATCCATAATTAAAACAAAGTAATTATAGCATTGTTTCATAATTTATATATGTTTAACATGAGATATTGAATTAGATATTGTAAGATTTGATTGAAATCACTTACATGTTCATATAAATTAATACTATAGGATAACTAATATAGTTTCTGTTCCTATCAGATGTCAAAATCCTATTTGAGTAGCATCATTAGTAGATATAATATCCAGTAGTCAATTCATAATATATTTCAACAAATAAATCTTTATTTAACTAATCCTTTTATAGAATATAACATTCATAATGATTGATTTAGATCATACTATATTAATGTGAGATTTAAATAGTGATTTAGAGTGATTAATATTGGAACTAAATTGTAAATGTTAATAGATAATTCAGAATCAGTATGATTAGCATTTAATAAAGGGTTCACTCATGACTAGATATGTGATCACTAAGAGTGAGAATGTTACTTGTTTTTATTATAAAATTATAAAGGCTAAATCATAAAGTTAAAATTCATGTGAATATAACCCTACCATATTAGTAGGGTACTTTTGGCTGAAACTAATCTCCACTCTACATTCATAATGGTGAGTTTTATTATTTCGAGGGATTAAATTTTATATTTAGTAATTATTATTTTAGTAAGTCTATTTTTTCACATATTAAAGAGTCTAAATTTTGAGTAAATTGGTATAATACTTATGATATTAGGCGGAGCAAGATATTCTACTATTCTATAATCGAATGCTCAAAATTTTGATGTTCAAAACCATATAAAATGTCATTTTCTAGATTTTGAAACCCAATATGATAAATTTAATTCCCAACATGGGAAATTTGAATCCAAATATATTATGGTCTAAAGTCTTATGATATAGACATTTATATGGTGTAAATTTTAGATCTAGATTGTCTTGTAATATAGTTGAATATTATATTATGAGTATGTAGCTCCCTTGTTTCTAAATATAATATTGTTAAGTCTATTAGGCAACCCTAGATCCACATAGTATCAACTTCAAATATATTTTTTATGATTTACTTAGTGCACATTCAACCTTTATTTTAAAATATAGGTTTTAATTTTATACAAACTCTAAAATTTTGAGTTAGTCACTAAGTATAATTTGGCACTAATTCATCATTTTTTCACAATGATTTTAGAGATTAAAAATTTTGAGTTTAAAAAGTAACAACTAAATGTGTTATTTTTTATTTATTTATTGGTGTGAAAAAATTACATTAAATGATATTATAGATCTACTTGACACTTGCATTAGTTAAAATCTTTTGGTTTCTATGTGTATCTTTTTGGTCATCATGATTGAAGCATAGCTATTTCATAGAAGTATTCTAATACCATATTTTTTTATAGATGTTATATAATTATAAATTATGACTAATGTAATTTTTTGAGAATGTATTTTCATAAAATTTCACTTAATATATAAGAGTGTTGCATATATTATAGTTTTTGCATTGATCGATCCATGAAGACACACATCGATAAGGATGTAAAGGGCTAGACATGGCACATAATAAAGATAGGTGGATGGGTTGAATCTAATTCATGGCTTAAAAAAGATATAAATGGTGCTGTGTAATATATTTCATTTGTATATGGGGATCAAATTTGATAGGCATTCAAATATCACTATAACATGATCTGGTACACATCAAATTTGGGACTTAATGAGATGTTTATGTGACACTATTAATAAATTAGGAATTATTAATTTGTAGAGATTGAGTGTGTGAAATTGGTTTGTAGAGATGAACTAAAAACCTTTAAAAAAAAATGATGTTCTAATAAGTTTTAAAACAATTAATTCATAATTAATGAATAGAAATTACATTTCTTGAAAATAGTCTGGTACTCCATTGAAGATGTTTTGTTTATTCTATCTAAATATCTCTATGTATTCACTCTATATAGCCATAATTATATTATAACCTACATACCATAGTTATATAAAAACACTTGTAATGGCCATTTCAATCAATATTGAAGGTATCATAAGGCTCTTTAAGGTATCTCCTATGAAATACCTTGAAATAAAATATCAATTATGTGCATATTCAAGGTATCTACTAGGTGAACCCTTGAAATTACTACAAGACCCTTCAAGTTAGCTCCTAGAATATACCTTGAATGGAATTATAATACTTTCAATGGTACCTTGAACGTATTTCATAGGATATATCTTTAAAACCTACATAAGGGTACCCTCGGTGGTATTGCAAGGACCTTCAATGTATCTCCTAGGAGATACCTTGAATGACAATTCTAATTATGGGAATGTTTAAGGTATCTACTAAGATAAACTTTGAAGGCACTACCATACCTTTAAGGTATCTTCTAGGAGATACCTTGAAATATAATTTCAATCATGTGCATCTTCAATGTATTTACTAGGAAAACTGTTGAAGGTACTACAAGAGCCATTAAGGTACCTCCTAGAAGATGCCTTGAAGGGAATTATAGTACCTTCAATGGTACTTTAAAGGTATCTGCTAATGGATACCTTTAAAATATGTATAAACCCTTGAAGATTTTACAAGGCCTTTCAATTTATTACCTAATAGTGCCTCCAAACATATTTTTAAGGGTCTTGTAATTCCTTTAAGGGTACATTTATGCATGTTTAAAAGGTCTCTCCTAGGAGATACCTTAAACTTCTCCTCTAATGTATGATAATGCCATTTGAGGTATATCTTATGAGATGCCTTAAAGGTCCTTGCAATACCTTCATGGGTAACTTGAAGGTATCTCCTAAGATCTACCTTGAAGGAAAAATCAACTTTTGTTTATGTTTGAAAGGTATATCTTAAGAGATATCTTAAAGATACATTTGAAGGTATTAGTATGACCTTCAAGCTATCACCTAGTAGTGATATTAAGGAGATACCTTTTGAACATCCATAAGGGTATTGTTTAATATATTACAAGTCCCTTCAAGGTATCATGTATTAGTACCTTTAAACATAATTTGAAGCTCCTTGTAATACCTTGAAGGGTACCCTTATGCATGTTTTAAAGGTATCTCCTAGGAGATATCTTTTATGTCCCCTTGAATGTATGACAATACCATTTGAGGTATGTCCTAGGGCATGCCTAAAAGGAGATTGTAACACCCTCATGGGTAACTTGAAGGTATCTCCTATGAGGTAAATTGAATAAAAAATCCTCTCTTGTTCATGTTTGAAATTTATCTCCTAGGAGATACCTTAAGGGTACCTTTGAAGGTATTAGAAGGCCTTTCAAGTTATCTCCCAGTAATGATTTTAGATAGATACCTTTCAAATAAGTATAAGTGTACTCTTGAATTTATTAAAAGCACCTTCAAATTTTCACTCAGTAGTGCCTTAAAGGAGATATCTTTCAAACATGCATAAGGGCACCGTTTAAGGTATTACAAGGCCATTCAAAGTATCACCTAGTATTGACTTTAAACATTATTTTAAGGTATTTTTTTATACCTTCAAGGGTACCCTTCTATATTTTTGAAATATATCTATGAACTAAGTAGAAAAAGCCCAAGCAACCTTCAAGGGCCTTTTTATACCTTCATGAGTAACTGGAACATATATCCTAGCAGCTACCTTAAAATAAAAATCTACTCTTGTTCATGTTTTAAATGTATCTCATAGGAAATACCTTCATGGTACCCTTCAAGGTATAGAAATCCATTAAATATATTATTGTCACTCTAAATTACATTTTCAAGAAATTTGTTCATGCCTCTATATTTAGGTGATATGATGGAATCATCTCTGCACCATGGGTTGCCAAATAAGTGATGTGAATCTCTAAATAGGGTTATCTCCTTTGATGCTTCACATTCAAATTACTAATAAACTACTACTTGTTAAGGAAAAAGGGGTATAAAAGGAAAAAAATAGGGAAATAAAACTATAGGTGATATGTCAAATGTATCTCCTCTATTTTTCAATGTTTCAATATTTGAATGATATATTATAGGCTAATTAAACTAGTTAAAAATAGCTTCTTCCACATAAATAATTTAATATTAAGGCTACAACTACACAATAGTCAAGGAGATCAATCAAGATGTTTGAAAATAGGAAGTAATGATACTCTGAAACTTGAATATAGTAAACCATATGATGTACTTTAGATAACCTATGAAAGGTAGATAATTCACATAAAGTGATGAATTAAAAGGATAAATGAAAGGAATCAATAAAATATCACTAACATTCATCAATAAAGCATATAAAATTCAATAAAATGTGAAATGAATAAGACATAATCCAACTTGAATCCTATTATAAACATAAAAATAAGTATAAATTTTGGCATTACATCACCTTAAACACATAGAAGATGATTTTACAATGAAATACCTTTGCTTATATAGGTAGCATGAATCCATTGGGTCATTTAGTATAAAACAGAGAATGGATGCCATAATTGAGTTTGATAATAAAGACTTAAGAACTATATATCTTCCATAGAAGTAGATAAGGATTGATAAAATCAAATGAGAATTGTTCTTTTATCTTCAATTTATGTAAATAATCATATTGAACTTAGAAAAGTTAGTTTATCTTATTATCTTATTGGTTTGAGAACACCAATATTTAATATTTGATGATCCCATTATTCAAATAAATGTTTTGGGTGTAAAACTACAACTGTATTTAATGTTGCCTTGTTAAATACCATAAAACCATGGATATAATTGATTATTTTATCATGATATTACTTCCCCTCATATTCACATTGGTCCTTTTTAGGTTCAAATATTTATTTGCTGACTGAGATCCTTTTGATGGCCTTGATGGATAGATGACCTATCACTTTTTTTCTTGTACATTGGTGATTGAGCTGGAAACATGTGTTCTTTTATGCATTCTCTACCATGTGGTCCTTCCTCATGCTTTTTGATCATTTTCATATATTTTCTTATCTCAAATGACCTATTTATGTATAGTAAAATATGCTCATGACACTTGGCTTGATCTCACTCACCAAGGGGATGTTATGCTCTTGTGTCTTTTTTATTCATGTTGGGATGGTCGGTATTATGAGATCATGATAAGTGTCATCATATTTCTCACTTGAGTGTATACAATTTTTCATAAATGGATCTTAGGATATGGGTAATAGGGACTAAGACACATGGAAGCATCCCACTAACTCACTACCTTGTCTAATCTTACTAACATGGGGATCATCAGGGAAAATCTAAAGGAAATGACTAGGTGTTTAGAGACTTCTGAGCATGCCCTAGGTCTATGAAATATTGACACATGGATCTTAGCATATGGATAAATTAAAAAAGCCTTATTATATTATCCAGCTCAATAGGGGCCTAAAGATCTCCATAAGCCCTCAAATGATACAACAAAAATAATTAAAAAAAAGTTGTTAGTGACACAGGAAACTTGATTTAAAATATAGAGTTAGTCTGACTTGGAAATAAACTTATCTTGGCTTGACTAACTTGAATAAGGATGATTGAAGATCAACTCAAATTGACTCTAACAGATGTAGAAGGAATCAAGTTAAAAATTGATTGACTCATAGCATACTGGGGACTCAAATTAGATTAAAACATGATCCTATAATAGAATTTGGCTCGAGTCAGTTTGTCTAACCTTTCCTTATTTATTAAAAGGATACTAGTGACCAAAAAATGAAAACAAAGATCAACCAATAGTGCCTATATGGAGATACCTTTCTAAAATGCATAAGGATACCCTTGAATGTATAACAGGGCCCATCAAGGTATTACAAGGCACTTCAATATTTCACCTAGGAGATTCCTTTAAAATAATCAAATTATGTGTATGTCTAATGTATCTACTAAGAGAACAATTTAAAGGTACTAAAATAACCTTCAAGGTATATCTTAGAAGATATCTTGAAGGGCATTATAATACTTTAAAGGATAACTTGAAGTTATCTCCTAGGATATACATTTAAAACATGCATAAGGGTACCCTTGAAGGTATTACAAGGCTGTTCAAAGTATATTTGAAGGTACTGTTGGGTGATATCTTGAAGTGCCTCATAATATCTTCAAGGGTACACTTATGCATATTTGAAAGGTATATTCTATGAGATACCTTCAACACCCCCTTGAATGTATGGCAATACCCTTCAAGGTATATCTTATGATATGCCTTCAAGGAACTTGTAATAAATTCATGGGTAACTTGAAGCCATCTCTTATGAGCCAATTTAAATTACAAGTCCACTCTTGTTCATGTTTGAAAGGTAACTCCTAAGAGATACCATGAAGGAAAAATAAGAAGAATATCAAAAAATTATTAATGACCAAGGACAAAGAAATACTCGTGATATTTTCTATTAAGTACTTATAATATACATAATTGAACATAGTTTTGAGGTTAACTAATATTTCGTAAAGAAAATAAAGTTTACAGTTATGAATTCATAATAAAATATTTAAAAAATAATTAAAAAATTACAAGGCAAAAAGATGTTTATAAAATAAAATTAATAACATATATACAAAAAAAATATTGAACCCCCATTATTAGGTAAATCATAAATGCAAATAAATTTTTTTAAGAATAGAAATAGGACTAGTATTTATTGGCAATCTTTGTAGCTATGGTGGTTCAAACTCAATTTTGATGGAGCATTTTGAGGGAACTCATGGGCCTTTGAGGCAAGGTGTGTGATTAGGAATTGTAGTGGGTCGCTAATTAAAGTAGAGTCTATCAATTTTTTTAATGGGACCAAAAATGAGGATGAATTCTAAGCCCTAATGGCTAGATTAAATGTTAGACTTGAATTTGGTGTACCTAAGCTATAAATTGAATGAGATATTAAAGTTCTTATTCAAGAATTGTCTAAATAAAGGGATAAATCTTGAAATTTGAATAACATCATTGATAAAGTGTGGGATGATGTCTCTATAATCCAGAACTATAAGTGTTCACATGGCTACAAGAAGGTATATTTAGAGGTAGAATTTTTTCTAATACAATGATTAAGTAGATTGAAACTAGATACAAGGACAATGATAGGGGAACCTAATAAGATTTTAGTGAGGTGGTTAACCATAATTTTTAATGATATTTTTACCTTGTATATTCATGTGGAGATTGGTAGGGTGATATGCAATTGGACTTATGATCTTTAAATTAATAACTTATCTTATCTCATTGATTGGGCTTATGCGGGGATTGAGCATATTGTAGTTAGATGGGAGGATAATGATCTATCAACCTAAAAAATATAAAAATATCTATCAACATAAAAATATTATCTCATATATTTAATTTATATAACCTTACTAATTAGCCACAAGATACCTAAAATTGCTATTGCATATATCAATAAATTGAGCTACTTGTTAAATAAAAATTCATAAACACTATAACATAGAGATGAAATATAGATAATAATTCATGCAACATAGATTTTTAGAATTAAAAAAAATGCCTCTATCTTTATTGAATGTCAAATTTTCTCCTCAACTTGGAATGTGTAGGTTACATGTATCTATATCTAGGTATGAGGACACCTCATTAGATTAGCCATTCTTAAAGTTTACATCATTTAAAATATCTCATGAAGAGACACGTATGTCATGTATGACTCAAAGATGCAATTAAAATCCCATAATAAATATCACTATAATATAAATGTTTTAGTTACAAAATTCATTAGAAGATGATAAAATAATATGCCTATGAGGAATCAATTACATTTGGGAATATTTACATAATGGTAGTTTTTTTTACTAAATTTATTGCAATGGTTAGTCTAGTTTTTAAAGGTGAAGTTATTGTTGAGGTGGTTAGTGGACTCAAAGTGGCTTGAGAAGCCTACTTACCTAAATTTGCATATAGAGGGCATAACTCACGTGAAAATAAAATTTTATTAGCGCCAAGTCTACTAGGGGTCTCTTGAAAAAATGAGAGAGCTTATCAATTAAAATTTTGTGTGTATTAAATGCTACCATAAGTTTTACAAAGAGAGTCTTTATATTAGTAAATTTACATGTATGAAAGTTCACCAATTATAATAAGTCATCTTACATTTTATAAATTGTGTTGTCAATTTCTATTCTAAAATTGTTCATTATAGTTTAAAGCATATCCTAAAAGATGGATCTAAAGACAAGTTCTTATTGGTATTTAATCACATTCTAGATACTTAGCTCTCCCAAAATTTAAATGGCCTACCCCTCATAACCAATGAGTTGCAACACTAAATTTAACATCTCTTTATGCCACTTGATTAAGTCATCTCTTCTAATAGCCACATAATTTTGGGGCCATGATGCATCATGAATAATTAATAAATTTAGATGATCGTATTATT